>BNCR01000079.1:0-128079 GCA_014656515.1 Oryzias celebensis | reverse complement strand
GGACAGCCAATGTAAATGAAAGGAAAAAAAATATTAGTGTTTTTAATATCAAAACAGCTTTTTTTCCTTCTTTTTGCTGAGGTGCTAAAAAATCTTGTTGATAATAAAACAAATTTTGACACAAAAAGAAACATCTAAATCCCTTTTTAATTTCTGTAAAAAGTTATCAAGAACTCATTTGATTTATCTTTTTATATTTATAATATATATATATATATATCATGAAAATAGATGTTTATGTGATCTGTGACATTGATTTTAATGTTGCTGCAAGACAAAGAAAGTAATTAAAAAACTAAGAAGAATGACAATTTTTGTTAACTTAAAACAGCTAAAAAGCTTTACTCTGTGTGACATTAAATAGACATAAAGTTAAAGTGTTTTAAGGACCAATTTAACACTTTATAAAACAAGCGTCGTGCCAAATATAGGATAGCACTTACATCCATTAGAAAACCAAGGATATGGCAAACATTTATGAAATTCTTTATAACCGTTGGTATCATAACTAATACACACATTTCTGAAAACCCATATCTCATTAGCTTGATCAAAACTCATCGTATTAATCTGATCCATGTTTTATGTCCTGTAGTTCATCATCATTCCCATAGGGGCAGTAGAGCGGCTTTTCCTGCTCATTTCAAAATGGCTGCTTCCAACACTTTTGGCGGGAAAAGTTTATGGTTAGAATACCTCATCTACTGGTATTCATTTTTCTTAATGACTATTTACTGCATTAAAAATGCAAAATTTGTTAATAATCAATTATTTATAAAACAGTTAAATCATGATAAAAATGTATGAATCAAAATTGAGACAGTGTGTGAATAAGGTGTTGTTTTTCTTTCATATTTTTGCCTCTTAATCTAAGACTATTGTGAGAAAAACTTACCGAATCACCCAAAATTTCACAATTGATAATAAAAATGTTCACTTTCTTTAAAGTCCTTCATGTTTACAAGGTTAAATAAAAAAGGATTGTTAATGTTAACGTTGTTAATGACTGACGTTTCATTCAAAACAACATCTTTTTTTGTTATTTAATGGAGATGTGATGTTTGTGTCTCAAATAGGTCAAGCTGTGAACACAGGACTTTTTGTGATTCTTTTGGTTCCTAGTTTCCAGTCTCTTTTCTTTCTACTGCTAATCTAAGAGTAAAGAGATCAGCAGTGTCTTCAGACACCCTCCAACCTTTCCTCCCTGAGTCAGCTTCTCCAGTTCATCCCGGCGATACTTTTCAATAAATCATTTTAGTCTGGATGTTAAGTGACTCCAAAAACACTATTCTATAAAAGCCTTTGTTTAAACTGAATACATACAGGAAGGCTAAAAACAGTTTAGCTTAAGGAGGTTTTCCAAAGTTGACAAATAATTTAGAGGCACACCTAAGTAAGACAAAATGAGAGGCTTCCATGGTGGTGTCTGTTTTCGACCACAGCCTGAAGCATTGCCGTGTGCACAGGTGGACTTTACAGTACGTGACCACCCCTCCCTTTAACCTGATCGCCATTCTCACACGCCACCCAAACAGCTGTCCCTCTCTTTAGAAGCATTCTTTTCCCACACTGAAAGTGTGTGTGTGAGGGGTCTGTGCGTGCTAAAGGCGCCCAATGAAACCCTGTCTGAGCCTCAACCTGTTCCTTTGGCAAAGATAATGACCACATTATTACGCGCCATCGAACGTCGACAAAAAAAGATTGCCATGTGTTTTCCAAACACTTCGTGGGCATTGAGACAGAAAGAGCAGAAAGAAAGGAGTGAAATAACGATCTGGCACTTCTCAGGGCGAGTGGAGGGGAAGTGTTTTATTTGAACAAACCCCCTTACCCCTGGGTAGTTCTGGTAGCCATTTTGGTCAGGAGGCCAATAGGCAGGAAATCCACAGAATTAAGGAGATGCCACCAGAACACAAACAGATGCATTCAGTCATGTGACCGAGCAAGCTTTGAGTGTAAAGCTAGTTTTTTTTTTTTTTGTAATTTGTCTTTTCATGGCCTTGAAACTCTTTAACAAGTTTCACAGATGAAGGAGATAATCCAGGTGAGTGTGTGCCAGGATGTGCCTGGAGCAGCTCCTCCTCTGCTTCCTGTAATTATTGCAGTGAGAGGGCACGTCGTCCGTCTGTCAGCAACAGGCTGATGGATGACAGTGGCAGTGCAGCGAGGAGAATTGTTCAAGCTTTCCTGATTACATTTTTTAGATTCCCTTTTTTTTAAGCCACCAATCAAGAACCAGTGAGTTTCTTTGCAAAACTCTGGATTTTCTACTATTTGTCCTCTTCAGAATGTCCCCGGGCATCGACTTGTTATAGCCTAAAAACAAAGAAGTTGGTCCTTTTTTCTTCAACACAAAAAGCATCTATTAGAAAAACTTTTTATAAATGATTTACGTGATCTTTTTTTTATCTGTTAAAAGTGTTCGCAGTAGTCCTTTAATAATGATTAGGTTATTTTTAGCTAAATCTATAAACTTGTGTCCTTTTCTAGGACATAGTTTCTGCAGAAGTTCATTAGAAATTTGCCTCTGAGTTATGAGCAACCCCACCCGCCCTTCCTCTCCCTTTTTTGCTGAGAGCTTTCAGTTTACAGTCCCTTACACCCTAACCTATATTAACGGTGCAACAAAAACGGAGCTATCTAGCCGTACATGGATGTCGTCGTCTACAAGCAGATGCATCGGATTGGAATGGAGCTTGTTGTCAGTGTATTTTCTACATCACAAATAAGCTCTTTTTCAAACGGCATTTTTTTGCGTCTGCTCCTGATTCACAACAACTTCAATCAAGAAAAACTCAGAAATTACATTTTATGCTTCATTTTCTTCATATGTTATCAGAAAACACACAAATGGTCTGCAGAAAAAAAGTTTTCTGCCAAGTGTTGATTGTGCTCATGTGAAAAAGCATCTGCTCCCTCGCTGATATAAAACACCCACTGTGTGTGTAAAGAAATGAGTCACCTTTTTGTTTTCCTTTTTTATTTTTTCCGGTCAACCATAACGAGCAATGTCAAATTTGCTTTGG
Source organism: Oryzias celebensis (assembly GCA_014656515.1). NCBI lineage: Eukaryota > Metazoa > Chordata > Actinopteri > Beloniformes > Adrianichthyidae > Oryzias > Oryzias celebensis. The sequence goes on along the minus strand of BNCR01000079.1, from coordinate 125,053 downwards.
GAAGAAGAACATTTTGTGATAAATGCTTCCCTGTTTTGGCTCTGTGGCGACCATCTGAAGCAGGATGTAAGAACAAGCACATTTTATGAGTGTAAGTATTGTTTTCTGTTGGGCATTTTTGTGTATAAATTGTGATACACAGATTAATTTTTTCTTAAGTAAATATTGCAGAATGATGCTTTTTTGTGTCGGGGAGGGAGATTTTTTTCAACCCAGTAAAGCTCCTAACATCAAAGAATGGAAAGAAAATTCAAATGTTTATAATCGAGACGTGTTTAAATCATTTAATGAAATCCACACACAAAAAGAGTTGGAATATTTTTTTAATAAGATGTATTGATTATGATCCATTGGGGAATTTTTGTAACCCAGTAAAGCTCTTAACATCAAAGAATGGACTGAAAATTCAAATGTTTCAGAATTGGGACGTGTTTAAATCATTTAATGAAATCCACACACACAAACAGTTAGAATATATGTAATTTTAATTAGATGTATTGATTATGATCCATTGGGGAAGTTTGTAACTGTTTGCTCACAACAATTTTAGTATAAGATTCAAAAATATTGACATGAGTGTACATGAAAAAGAGCACCTTATTAACCCACTGTCTCAAATTTGATCCACATACTTTTAGCATGGTGTAACTGTTTTCAAAAGAATACATTATTAATACATTTTATATTCTTTCAATTCAGCAAATAGGCATAAAAAACATGAACAATATATGAGTTATTCTCACCAGAAAGTTTTAAAAATTAGCTAAGCTTTTCTCGCCAAAAATGTTTTTGAGATTTCATGGAGGCAGCCATTTTGAAATGAGCAGGAAAAGCCCTTGTACTGCCCCTACTGTAGGAACGTTGAACTACAGGGGCAATAAAGAAAAATAAAACAATGGATCAACAAATATTCTAAAGTTTTAAAGGGAAGCTTTGATCGTGCTCATGAGTTATGGGTTTCAGAAGTGCATTTATGAAATATGATACAAATGCTTAGAGTTTAGCAGGTGTTGGCAAGTGTTGAAATGTGAAGGATAAGTGATTTTGAGCACGATTAATTTGTGAATCTACCCCTAGAAATTAATTTTTATCACGTTGGGCCTCTCTGAAATGTTCATTTTTGTCTGTTTTTACCTGGACTTGAGGTTATGCAGCAAACTTAAGATGAAATTCAGTTTTACTTCACAGCGTAGGTAGCAATTCTCTTGCTACAATCAGAAATCTGGTCTTTTTTCAAGAGTTAGTTTAGTCACACATCACTTCTCTACCTGTCAACACAGAGGTGGAGAGCAGCACATGATTCATAAAGAGGAGGAAGGAGAGTCATGCAGATTAAGAGATACTATGATTATGATTGGTAAGAGGGGTAAATGAAAGCTTTAATTCAGTGCAGACATACTCCCATGACAGTCGGCACAGTGGAGTTCATTTGAGCATCCTCATCAGTGCTCCATGTGCCATGAACTAACGTTCTCCTCCATTATCTGTTAATTACTCTTGCAAAGCTGCTTGTAAGTGCCAAAGAGCTGCTCTGCGTGACACCAAGACACACCAGGAGGACGATTCTCAGTGATAATTAGAAAAGCCTTTTTGTTGCTGTGACGCATCAGAATAATTACTGTCACACTCTCAGAAAGCTGTTGTTGTAGCACACCTGCATTGCAGGGAATGTCTCGCTGTTCTTCCAATAAAGAAAAAGAATTGTAAACAAATAAAAAATAGTACTAATCCTTGAAATTATGTGGTATTGTGCGGAGTGTCTGGAGAAACCCATTGACTGTAAATAAGAAGTGGATCGAGTGAGTGTGAAAAATGACTGACTTCCAGCTCAAACAAATACAATTTAATACAATTTACAAAATAAAGTCAATTCAGCTGGCATTTTTACGCAATATGAACGCCACCATTCTGGAACCAGTCAACATCAGTAAGTAGTGATTGGTTTGAACCGCTCTGAGTCACACACTCTTACCAATCAGGAGGGAGCTTATTGGAAGTTCACACCCCGAAAGCATTTAGCATGTTTATTGAGCATGATTGGCCATTGGTCATAACATGACTAATTTACAATAAAGAAAAAATATAAAGAAAATTGATAAGACTGCAAGATTATGTTAAAACAATGACTAGAATAGAATGACTGAGTAACACCTCAAAAGAAGTCCATGGGATTTTGGCTTCTTGGAGCCAATGCGTACTTCCTGTAAGTCCAGTTTTCATATACAGTCAATGGAGACAACCGAGACATGAGGAAAACATACAAACTCCACATAGATTTAAACCAGGGCCTTCTAACCTCTACACCTGTACTGCAAGCATTACAGCATTTATTCAGCACTAACAAAAACTAAAAAACACATTAGCAACAATTGATGAGAAGGGAAATTTAAATTACAATTACAATAACTTATGTGCTTCCAATGTTTGGTGTGCAATCAAAATTTGGATTTAAAAAGATTAGTGTTGGCCTAATAATGCAACTCATTAACAATGGAATTCTCAACCAGTTGCATTTAAAGTAATAAAATGGCTCTGTGTGAACTTAAATGGTCCATTCACCTAAAAGACAAAGCTGTAACTTTTATTAAACCTCTCCAAAAGTCTCATTTCCACATTCTTTGAGTTTGTTTCATTCCCACAAAACACTCAAAGAGAATTGTAAAAGAAAAAAAAAGTGTTTTACTTAAAAGTTTTCACATTTTATGAACATTAGAGAAGCAATTATGGAGATAGCGAAAATGAGAGATTTTCTTTATTAGCAGACTGGTCGGAAGCACAGAAGTTTACATTTAAATGTAAGTAATATGTTTTTTCAAAGTTATAAAACTGATGTTATATATTTTCTGAGCGCTGGCAGCTACACGCTAATGTAGATGACTGGCGACTATTGATGAGGTCATCAAGCGGCAGTAATGTCTGCATTTGAATACTTTATTTATTCACGTCTCTCCACTTGAAAAGATAAATGTAAAGTTTGAGAGAAGCCGTAGGGTAGGGAAGCAATTCGGATTCAGCCAGAATTACCGACGACAAACACATCTTTTATTGCTAACTCTTCCCCTTTTTGAAGATGTTTTTAACAGGAATGACTGTGATACATTTACATCATTGTCCATCGCTGCAAACTGAAAATTATCTGTCACGATAAAGTTGGTTTCATTTTCTTTCACAGGCTCACTTCATTACATTAGTTGTGCTCATGTTAGGATTTGTCAGACTTTAGATAAAGAAATTTAACAGTAGCTTCCTTTAGATTATTAAGTCGAATTCAGCAGCACTGCCAAGGGGAAGACAACCCAAGAGATTTCTGTTAATGTATCATGGTTCATAGCTGGAGTGACACACCGACAGTAGATTGTCTCAGCTTTTCTCCGCCAATCGGATCTTTATGATGAAATGACTCTATCTCTGTCCTGTTCAAACATGAACATTTCTTCAAAAGGCTTGTTGATTTTTTTCTGCATTCTCACCAAACGCGATTTGCGCGTCAAGGGCATCCAGTTTCAAAGTTAATGACGATGTACAGAAGCAACCAGAGGTCCTGTGGTGTGATTTGAGCATCTGGCCCAATGTGTTGGTTTGGCAGCGGCGCGCTTTTGGCATTGCAACACAAATTGGGCGTCGCAGTGCAGCGTGTTTAGATCTCAAAAGTGACTTTGAGACTTGTTGCGCCAACCAATCAAGGACTCAGATTTGGCGTGTAACTTGTTGGGTAGTGGGTATAGTGTAATACCATCTTGAACTTTGTAATATTTTTATTTTTCCACCCAGACAACCATAAAGAGATTGTTTGTTGTTTTGATTTCTTCACTCCTCAAACTAATGCAGAACTGCAGTTCATCAAACTGGATCACAAGGAGATGGAAGTACCGCTGAAAGCGTACGTCATTCAGATGCACCTCCTGCAGTAGATGTTGAACCTCACCGCACTGGAAGAATCTCTGAATGATCTCATGAACTCAGACATGGAGACAATGTTTTTGTAGAGCTCTTCAAATTTGATAAATCGGATCTCTCAACATCCTCCGTGTCTTCATGCACGTAAATGAGATACAGAGTCAATGCTTCCATGTGGCGATCAGGCTAAAAACCTGACGGTAGATTCTCCCACAGACAACCGGAGCATCAGGTTTCTTAACACATTTTTGGACAAGCGTCAAATTGACGTGTTGAAAGAGTCGAGCCTAATTTGAATTTGACCTGCGAATCGTGTTCAGTGTGAATGCAGCATTGCGTGTTGTTTAAGTGTTCACTACAACCTGTCGTCCGCAGTATGCCTGGAGAAAAAATGTGCACTCTACAGGCTCACCGAAGGCTCTACAATCTTAAAATTTCCTTCTAGCCGTCTGTGTTCCCTGCACAAGCCCATTTTTCTCCCACAGACAACTTGTATCTACCTGTTAGTGCAGTTGTGTCTACAACATGAAATAAGTGATTTGAAGGTGTGATTCTGTAATCTTTAGGTAATCCGAAATAGATCTAAGGGTAAACATATTTTTAAATTAAATTTTACCAAGAATTGTTGATGTAGAGGTAGCAGATGAAGAAGTAGGAGTTGAGGGTCCATATAAAGTGTTTCAAATGAGTCAGCTTCCCAGGCCTGCTTGAAGATGAGCTGTAAATGTACGATCCTCTGCATAAATGCGACGTCTCCCAGCTCCAAAGGAGAGATATCACTATGCCCAAACCTCACTTCCTGCCCTACCTTCTTGATTAAAACCTGTTCATCCTGGAATCTTATGTTCTTTTGACTAATAATACAATTCATCCCTCTGTATCACACACACACACATCTAGCTCTTTGACTAGGAGATTCATTTACTCGAGTTCATTTTTCAAGTTTTTGGTGACTTCTTGGTGTTTAATGCATACGCGTCTGTTGATTGATGTGTGGAAGCCCAGCAGCACAATCATCAACTTCCAGGCAACATTTTTCACTTTCATTACTGATGGATGGACTTAGTTCTTTTGATCACAGCTGCCTCAGTGATTGGGAAGCTAGGTCATCATGTGTGTATTGAAGTGTGTGTTTGTATGTAAGTGTGTCTAGTGGGCCAAAAGTCCATCCGCCTGCATGAGGGTAGCAGTGAGTCGACCACACTTGTCAACTTTCTTGAGATTAAAATTTGTTTTTCTAGAAGCTTGTCATTTTTTACAAGACTTTCAAACTGAAGCAACATTGATCAGGTCTTTCTTTGCTTATACATTTCACATCAATGACAGAATACGGGCTATCTTATGTTGTAAAGTTTTTTTCTTATCTGTTTTGGTTTTTTTGTGTTCTGTGTTCACTTTTTAAAAAACTGTCTTATTTTAGCTGAAGAATACGACCAAGGTTTGGCCTTTGCTACCTTTGGCCATCCCAATGCATGCTTTTATCTAATTTTGACCGCAATGTTTTGCTCTTCTGCTTCCAAAATGAAGTAATCTCAATATCTGTCTAAGATTGTGCACCTGCGATTGCACACCTGCGATTGTGCACCTGCGATTGCACACCTGCGATTGCGCACCTGCGATTGTTCACCTGCGATTGTGCACCTGCGATTATCATTTTATATCAATTTTTAAATCCTTGAATTGACTTCCAGTGTATTTAAGATTAATCTTACAGTTTCTTGCCCACTGGGCACAGACACATCTATCAGATATCTGAATTTAAGGCTATTTTGATGTTCAGAATTGTAGAAATGTATTCAATAGGCATCAAAGCAAAGATGTCTATTGCATTTCGCTGATTGGATCTTTTGCAGATGAAATTTCCACAGCTAATCGTCTTGCGGTCCCATCATGCCTTGCCTATTGAAGTCACCATTGATACACCATGATAAAATCCTCTTCATAAAGAAGAGGTCAGTACAAAAAAATGATTAGTGGCTCACTGCACTGTGGTTATGAGACTTATTTTGTCATTACCAATCAACTACACAAACAAGATACACCAAGGTCTGCAATGCTAAAAGATGATCTGATGGTGTAGAAAAACTGGATCACTTTGTTGAAAGCTTTCACACTGTTTCTGTTACTATCTGGATTGTTATAGGAGTGAATTTTGTTAATTACTGGTCATCTGTGAACAAAAACACAAAAGTTAAAGTTGCAGAGTTTATTTTATATCCATCAAACATTTTAATTAGGACTCTAATGTACGTCTAAAACTCTCCAAAGATTAGACAGCTACGAGTAGACGTGTGGGAGACTTCTACGTGCAGATACTTTTCAGATCACTATTGGTAGACCTCAAATAAATAAACTAAACAGAGTTGTCCAATAGACATTTACAATAGAAATATGGTGGTTGTCTGATAGAGATCTTGCACCCAGTGGGTTAGGGCTCTATAAAGGTCGCTTTTATTGTGTAAACAACGGAAAGTAATCTTTCTGAGTTTTGTTTTAGCAGTAAAACGTTGATTTAATGCCTCTAATCATGTATACATTTGAACGCAGTTGCATGCAGAGTAACAAACACCCTCTCCCTCCAGGCTGTATGTCTGGTAAAGTAGTACTTTTCCCACTCCACAATGCCTGCCCTAAAATTAAGAGGCTGGGGGAGCAGAGGAGGAAAAGAGGTTTAGAAAAGCCCTAAAAGATGGTTTGATGTTAAATTGACTGGAAGGGATCTGCTTGCTTTTCATGCTAATTGCCGTGCAACAAATTGGTCATTTATCCTGCAAAGAAATGCTGAACAGAATTGACAAAAATGTGTGGTGAATATAAAGTTTAAAACCTAAAGGTTTCTTAAATCTTACATTAGATAAAAAGAAATAAAGACAGGCATTTTTAAAAAATAAAATGCAGATGATTGTAGATTTTATGTGGATTTTATGTTCTCCTTGCTTTGCTGTGGCAAATTGCCTGGTGGTCATCTATTGCTATGTTACGTTTTTTAATGAATTTTATCTAAAATAAATGTTTCGTTTTTTTGCTACACACACGCATCGCCTCTGGGTTGTGATTCAGGGCATACACAGACAACCAGAAACAAGAGGCTGGCGTCAGCTCAACCAGGCCTGCAAGTTATGTCAAGTCCGTCCAGAGCAACACACGCACATTTCCACACTTATCTTGGGATCTTTATAGTGTGCTGCACCCTCCACTTAGTGCTGCTGTAAAGGTCTTCTTCTGCTCATACAAGAGAGGCATCTTCAAAGAGGTCTACACACGCACACACCAACACTCACTGAAGATCCATACAGACTTCTGAGAGGTCTTAATCATTTCACATTTAGCTTCAAAAAGACTTTTTAAGTGCCCTGTTTAAAAGCATCTCTGCAGGGATTCTGTCGTTTTAAAAGTCTTTCACTGCAGCTTAGTTCAGCATCTTTGAGAGGAGATTTCATTAAACTATATTTGACTTAATTTATAAAGTTTATACCACAGCAAACAGCATCTATCTTGTTATTCTTGCAGCTAATAACTTTTCTGCCTGGCTGCTTATAATTTAAACATCTGTGTAATTTTGGATCAGTCATCTGGTATTATCAGCAGCATTTGGAACTCCAGCTGAGATGATTAATGAAGTTGCAATCCAACAGTTCACTGTTAGCATAAGGTCTTTCCATTGCCTTTCTGAGAGGAACTGTTTATCTGTTGCAACCTTTTTTAGCCAACAACGAACCAATTAATATGTGATTTTACTAAGTTCCATGCATACGTTCTGTACAGCACACATACTGTCTGCAGATGCATGTAGAGAAAAGAAAGCTCGTGTCATCTGATAATACACACATTCTGTTTTTGCCAGTAGATACATTCTGTACATTCTGGTCATTCAGACTGAGCCTTTGAAGACAAATTTGGAATAGCAGGACTTGTAATTACCGATGGTTTTTACTCTGACTGTTAATGTTGGAACAAAGACCTGTGGACAGTGCAGTTAAACGCCTGGAATTTTTTTGTTTTTTTGTGCAGTTTTCAAACATGCCGCGGTGTAATTTCCAGACATTACCTGCTGCTGATCACCATTTTACAATAAATCATGAGTCTAAATGTCAGCTATAATGGTACGGTCCTGGCATCACACACAAGAACTTGGTTAAAAACGCATGTGGTTTGAGTCAAGTCATGATCAAAGAGCTGCAGCAAATACTGAATTACACTGAAAAAAACTGTAAAAGAGTCAACATTTTCAGAAACATTTGAGCTTTTTGAAAGAAACAGTCTAACTCACTAGTCATTTTTCAGATTAAAAAAAAAATCTGTGAGGGATTGAGTATAAAATGGCTATGAAAGGTTACTATGAATAATCAATCTCTGCTCTAGTGATCTGATCAATTCACCTTTTAAAATTTTGACAAAAATAGATTCAATTAACTAATAAGTGCAATTGATGAAATTTCTAATAATCTTTAAAAGAAAACTACAACCTGTGTTTTTGGGATCTTTCCTTTAAATTTTCTGCACTAAAAAGCACACTTAAAAGCCTTGATTTTTTTTTCCAAATCAACAGTGCGCCTTATAATTTGGAGCATCTTATACATGGATTGATTCTAGCTGAGGTTACTGATGTTGAAGTGATTTTGAAAGATACACAGTGCTCTGTCGGAAACGGCAGGTATCATGGGATGTTGCTGATTTGATGAAGTTTGTCCATCCTTTCAACTAAAAGTTATTTCACATAAAGGCTCATTTCTGCTGTGTAGTTTCCAGTCCCACAAGAGTCATCTGAAATGTCTGTAACAACAAAAAAATGAATGCAACAACTTTTGACCTGAAAGCTTGACCTGGATATAATCATCCAGCGTTGTCCCATTGTACCTAGCTTTTCCGGTTTTATATTGTGTTTATTTTTAACATGTCTATCTGTTTACTGGAAATTACTTTTGTTTTTCAAAATGATTTTTTATGTTTTGGTTTCTGGAATTTTCTTTCTATTTCTGAAATGTAAAGCTGTTTTTTTTATTATTTGTTTTTCTGTTTTTGTTTGTTGTTGTGATCTTTAAAATGCTTTGAGTCGAGTGATTTGTTGATGTGGTTTGCACTTCAGGGGCACCGTACTTACATGTAGTAAGTTCTACAGCTCATGAACGCAGTTAATTAAGTCTGACTCACTTATCTCTGACTCTTTTGTCTTGCTTAATGCCTGCATAGCTCAGTGCGTCTTCTATGACATAAGTATGAAAACAAACCATTCATTAGCCGTGTCCCTTATAGTACCGTGCGCCCTATAATGTAGAAAATAAATTAAACCAAAGTAATTTCTACATGCTGGCGGTCTACAGAGAAAAACTTTTTTCATTGTATCTTAAAAAAGGTCAGATTTTCTGTTTAGGTCAAATAGCTGATGATATTACCCTCCTGGTGCTAAAACAACAACAAAAATCGGATTAATCAAACATGTAACAAAAGAAGCAAAGAAAAGAAGCTTGAAAGAAATGTTACTTTTTACTGCCCTTGTTTGTGAAGTTAAGTTACATAATTTATATTTATATTACATTTAATATTTATTATGTTATACATTTATATATATATATATTTATTAACAAATGTTAAACATTGTTACAAATCATCTAAACACTAGAAAGGAAACTTTAGAAAATCTATGATTTATTCATTTCTTTATTTTAGTTCTGTGAGATTGTGAGGTTTTGTGATGCTTTTGTCATGTTTCAGTTTATTTATTAAATGTTTTACTTTTCTGCCCCCTTACCTGGTCCCCTGCATTTTGGATCCTCCACACCACCACTGCTACCTGACAGAGATCAAGTTGAAAAAATAGATCTTTTTATTATTTTTATTTTTATTATTTCTCTTTCACATAATTCAATATACATCTCCATACATGGACCACTAATCGATACTTAAACAATTCAACCAAATTTGTGGCGAAACAATACAGTCTGATTCTTCTAACTAAATGAATACACTCAAGATTTTTTTTTTTATTCATTTGACATTTAAAACTAAAAATGAAAATGGCTTTTAACAAAGAAACCTTTTTATTTTATTAATCATAAATGTCTAAAGGATGTAATGGCATCAAACATTAAAACAGAGCATGTTGGGTCTGTTAGAGGGTGCTTTTAAAAGAAGTTTCATTTTAATTTAGTCAGACATTGAAGTGTTGTGGAGAAAAGGGGCTTATCCTATGTTTAGTGTGTTTCACCTTTAGCCCATTGTAAATGACCCAACTTGGTGGAAACATCACATGTACATAAAAGAGAAGAACAACTGTCAAAGTTTGACGGAAATCATTTACTTCATGACCAATTTTATACCTTTTAACCAAAATAATTTTGTTCATGTTTGTAGTTTTCACCCGTTACTGCTGTTGCTCCCAGTACTAGATCCATTTTTTGTCTGCATTTTTTACATTACTAGTTATTTTTATACTGGTTTGTTCTCATCCTCTATCATTTATTGCTGTCAAGCAACCGTGAACGTTTCACTTGTTGCTGCAATGAAAACTGGGGTTAAGATTCCACCGCATACAATTGGGGAAAAGACAATTTCCTCCGATATTTCCTCTCGGAGGTTTTCGTAAATCGAAAAGCACACAGGTAAGCAAACGAACACAATCATGGAAGCATACTCATAATGTGAGACTGGTGTGGGAACACTATTCTGCAAGTCATTTTAATTAAAGACTCAAAAATCAGGGAAAATCTGATGTCGTCAAAGACATCTACATTTTTACAGTCAGATGTCTTTTCGTTCATCCTTTACTGCACGCTGAGAATGAGTCAGAAACACCGTCCTTACAGGTTTACAGGGCTGAACTTGTTCTACTGTGTCAGCTTGTTCAACAAGATTGAAGATGCTCATTGTGCCCAAAGAAAAATAAAGCTAGTTTAACAGGAAAAGAAGCCCACTTCTGTTAAATTCTGTAATTTTCTTCATCACGGCGTGTTTGAAACGCAACTTTAAAAACCACACAATATTGCCTACCTTTGTCATTGGTTTTTTTGTTGTTGTTTTTCACAAAAGTAGGCTAAATGCAAAAGCTGGGATAAAGATAGTTTTAAAGGTAGGATGGCAAGTAGCATCAGACATTTGCTAATTAAAAACCATCATGAACTGATCAGTCACAGTTTTAATACTTCTACAAAATAAAGAAGTTTCTGGAATATTCATTCATTCATTCATTCATTCATTCATTCATTCATTCATTCATTCATGTTCTTAACCTGGATCATTGAGTTGCTGGAACTTACACAGTTGCTTATGGGCAAAGGCAGGGTACATCATGAACAATTTGTCAGTCTGTTACAAGGTGTTTCCGATTGTGTTGGTCTGGAGTATTCAGACCACTAGCGTGGGGGTCTTTAATCTGAGTCTTCCCCTGCTATTGTGGCTCTCTGGTTCAAGTAAAAAACAGTTTTGTATTTTAAAAAGTAAGTAAGTAGTAAATATAAAAGTAAATTCAACATTTATATTGAAATGTATCTAATAAAACAAATTTTATTCAAGGACAGTACTTATGACAAGGTTCCTACATAGCCGAGATTCTCCAGCAGTCTTTCATTGTGTGACAAAATCATTGAAAAACACTTTGACTGATTTTTGAGCTCTGTGTACCACAGAAAATCAATTTGAGGTCAGTCAGCAAAACCAGAATTCGACCATGTAATCCAACACCCTGCACACAATTTTTGATCAAATTTGAGGAGCGTGTGGTTCAAAAATCATGGTGGGGGTCACTTAGTTGCTCTGATTTAGATTCAGTTCATTAGATTGATGCCTTTCTGTCTGAGATGCACAACAAATAGTAAAATTAACTATTTTCGTGATTACTGTTGACATTATTCTAACTTCTGCTACATTTGCTGGATTCAGATGAACAGCACAGGGTGTCTTAATTTGAAAGGAAGTCGTGTGAATCTCAAAAGGTGTAAACAATTTCCTTTTATGGATCTGGTGCTGCACAAATGATTATTGGAAAGAGAAAAAATCTTCACAAATCATTATCAAAGATTCACCCCAGAAAAAAAACATACATCTTCATGGGCTACATTAACTGTTAGAGTTAAATTTAAGAAAATAATGACACTAGAAGCAGCACAAGTTGAAGGTAAAGCTATTAATCTCTCACAGGGTTGATTTGGTTTGCTTTGTTTTGTTTCAGGAGTCACAAAAACCAAGGTTTTGAAACCAAACACATCTTGAAACGCACAACTAAATCTACAAAATAATAGTTAGCAATTAAAATAATGTAAGAAAAGATGTTGTGATGACACATTTAAGTCTAAAATGGCAGAAGCATTAAAGAAATGGGCAGAAATGCCTGGAAAAATTAAAGAAACTGTAAAAATTCAACTTGAATGTATTTTTTAAAATAACACGCATCTCACTAGCTCAGATAGACTGTGCTCCACATTCAGGAAACATGTTTCATTCAACACTTTCCATTGGAGAGTTTCCTAAAAATAGGAGTGATGCTTTTGTGGCATAGCAAATATAAAAGCGCTTGTAAGACAGGAACCCACTCCCATGTTTACGTTTGCACCACTGCCGCTTGATTTGTATTGATTTCCATTGAGATTTTCAGGATAATCCCAACCAGTGTTCCGCTCTAAACCTTACAAGGAGCCTAAAATTTGCATTCCGGATCACTGGAACATGCCAAAAGTCCTAAATTAGGCCAACAAGACGCCAAAAGGCAAGTGATTATAGTGGCAGAAATGAATAAAATCAATAGCTTGCATAATGCACACACAAAGTCACTCTGACACACACAAAAACAGAAAAACATCAAGTCATACAAGTCATGAATCATTCTGCTTACAGTTTAACTTTTTAGGGAACTGAGACATGGTGACGTCAAAGTTGTGTGTGACAAACACACTTGTGAGCATCAGTGTACGCTGAGAGATACACAACTGAATCCATGCACTGTTTAAATCCACGTTTAAACCATGCACTGACACACCTCCAAACATGCGTTCATATCTTTTTCATAAGAAAGTGTTTAACCATGAAGCAAATTAAAAAACAAGACGCACATCTTAAAATTAAATCTTATTTCAGCTTTGATTCATGTGAAATGAAGGTACAAAGTATCAATACTGTGTTATCAGACTCAAAAATACGTTTTATGAGCCAAACTGAAGTTCTCACAAGTTGTAAACCTAACTGATATCTGGCGCCATCTAGCGGTTACCACTGGGAAGAAAATTTCAAACAAAGTGAACCTCATTCAAGATTTTCTTTGCTTCTTTTTAGCTCCTCTAAAATGTTTAAATGTTTAAATTTGAATGTGCCTGAAGGTTTTTATTTGTAAGCTTTGCTTCTCAGAAATTCTCCCATTATCTTTAAACTATTAGAGGAGATTATGCTGGGCTTATTTAGCCGTGTCCGCTCCAGGAACACAGACTTCTATTTTGTACACCTAGTCCTTTTATCAGCACACATTCAAAAGCAGACAACTCCCCTTCTTTCAGACAGGGCCTGGTTGCCTAGCAACGACCTACCAAGTGGCCCAGGGGGCGGGAACACCAGGCTCAGCTTCCGCAATGATTACAGCATGTGTGCATGTGTTTCTGGAACAGCACAGGTGTGTGGGTCTGTGTGTGTGTGGGTCTGTGTGTGTGTGTGTGGCTGTTGTTTATGTGTGACAGAGCTCCCGTGAAGGACTGCCATGTCTCATGCGCTCTCACAAAGATGGAGAGGCTTGTTTGCATTCTCTCCAAGGCCTTTAAAACATAAGGGAATTTTAGTAGAGTAATGTGCACAACAAAAGAATCACTATATAGACAAGACTGACTAAAATAAAGAATTGAAAGTGGACTCTTCATTTTTACTGATTTGGGCAAAAGACTGAGCACTGTGCAGTAACAGAGCTTCTCACCTTTGACCTTTGTGAACCAGGGCAGTACCTCTGCATACAGTACTTGGGTAGAAAAACACACCCAACCAGACAGCCTCAGTTCACCAACATGTGTTAATGCTGCACGTTATAAAGATGCACTGTAATAAAACATGTGTTTTTTGTGTTCTTAGCATGTTTTTGTGGCATTTCCTGGACTTCTTGACGCCCTGGCTGCACAGGAGGGTAGTCGTTAGCACTCTTGCCTCACAGTGAGAAGGCCCTGGACTGAAATGCAGCTGGGTCCTCCCAGACACATGTTTCAAGTTAGTTTATAACCCTGAATTGCCCCAAAGGTGTGAATGTGAGTGTGTGTGGTTGTATTTTTGGTTAACCTTGCAATGAACTGGCTAAATATCCAGGCTGTATCACGCCATTGAACCAAAGTATCTGGGATAGGCTCCAGCATCCGTGAGACCCTTAAAAGCAGATTTAGGATAACAGGTTTAGCTTTAAACCTACTCTTAATTCTTCAATGAGTACATTCTTGAATGAGAATCTTTCATGTGTTTCTGTTAACTTATACTAAAAAAGTTGAGTTTTTAATCTTTAAAAACTAAAGAATTTGTGTGTACGGAAGAGCAGGGTCTTTCAATTAAGGTTTACAAGCTTGTATGGTATGTTTGTGTAAACTGAAAAGGATTTTTGAAAGAACATTGTTGTCCCACTTCAAAGAATGACAGAGGTTTGTAATGTGCATCATAGGTGCACTTTAGCTGTCAGAAACATAATTTAAAAAAGAAACAAGAACATTACATTGTATAGCTAAGAAGTAATTATTTGTATAATGGTGCAGAAAATGCGTAGTTAGCTCCGACAATCAGGCAAGATTTCTGTCCCTCACAGATCCACTTCTTTATTTTAAAATTCTTGTATCCTCTGTTCCTTATCTGCATAATGTCACCTGTTTGACACCTGTCCAAACCCTTAAATAGTCAAACTGAACCTTCTCCACCATGACCAAAACCAAACTACAAAGCAGACAAGATTGTTCGCCTGAATAAGACTGGAATGAACCAATCAACAATTAACAAGTAGTTTGATGAAAAGAGATCAACTGTTGGAGCAATCATTAGAAAATTGAAGAAATACACGCTTATTGAAAATTTCCCTCCACCTGGGACTCTATTAAAGATTTTCATTGACTGAATCTTCATTTTGGCAAGAATAAAGTAATAAAATCCCAAAAACTTGTAATTATGCAAAGATGCTGTGTAAGCCTCCATCCACAGTACATGCCAACTTAATGCATTAATGCACCTATTTATGGCAAATATTAAGGTTTAAGTTCATCATAGGAATCCATGTGCCACAATGCATTGGACTTCTGCAACCATATCCTACTGCGGAAATGGCGAGTCCACTGCAAATCCACCCCTTGTGAGTCAAGAATCTTTTTTCTGAAAAGGTCGTTTCTTGCAAAATCCTTCCAATGTTCATGTCTTTACAATATGTAAATGATGACTCACTAAAAGACTTATGCTGCGTTCACACCAAAAGCGATTTGCGCGGCATAGACATCTACCTTCTCTGTTAATCAATGCACATACACAATCTGAGGTCTTGCGGAGCAATTCTTAGCGTGCTGGTCCAGATTTATTAAATCAAAGTAAAATGTATGTTGTAATTGTAAGCCTATTTAAAATAATTTTATGTACATAGTCAATGTATGACTACTTTTATTTATAGATGTGACCTGAGCTCCCTCTTCCTTATTACATATTATGATGCATAGAAAAAATACGTTTTTTTTATTGATCAAATTTTACATTCCAGAATCTCTGCATTTTGTTTCGACTTCCATGAAAGTGGGTACCGCCACTTCTTGTTTTCCACTTAAAGCACTGCTTATAAAACTTATTAAAAAGGAAAACATATAATTTAGTAAACTTTTACAGTTGGCACAAGAAACAACATAGGCTATTTCCTTATTGCATGAGTGATATTTTATTGTTGTGTTGTAATAAAGCATTTTTTTAAATCAATTAGTTTAAAATGTATTTAGATCAAGGAACTATTCCATTCCGCGGATTCGTCTCTTTTGGAGCCCAAACTGCGTCCTGACCCCGACACAAACGCAGCACACCTCCATTTCCCAGTCGCCCAACCCCCAATAAGACAGAAGTCCCCGCCCAATTTCCCCGCCCGCTTCTGTCGCTCTCACAACAACTTGACTATCCCTTCAACTCCAATACAGGCCCTCTCGGGAATTATGGGAAATGTAGTTGATATGGCTCCAGCTTATTCGAGAAGGCGAGGCTTCACCAAAATACAACTCCCATCTCGACCCTCGCACGCCGAGTCCCGTCATCCAATCTGAATATGTGGGAGGAGCGCGTCCGCCCACAAAAGCCACAGCTATCTACTCGTATCTCCCCCTTAAAAAAACAATAGTCCATGAAAAAAGGGAACACGCTAAAAATACAAAACCCGGTGACGATTTGGGTTCGGTGCACGACGGCCAGCGACGAGGCGTCCCCGCGTCGTGCGGCAGAAAACCAGCGGTGACAGGCAGGAGCAGCGAGGAGGGTGTTGTCCTGATGCTTAAATGGAAGTGGGTGGGCCTCTACGGTCACACAGTGCCAACTTCTCTGTGGATATCGACCTGACAGGCATCAATTCGCTCGCGTATGGACTCTCTATCCGCTAACAGAGACGCGCGAGTGCGCCGCGAGGAGCCTTGAGGCGCGAGGACGGTCACGCGGGCTCTCTGTTGTTTCCGTTATTTGGGGACCGCTTGATTGTGCTCGCGCTTGGCACCGCCCTTCCTGGCCGGTGGGTGGCTTCGTCAAACGAGGAGATCCGCCACGGCATAGAGCCGAACATATAGGCGTCCTCCGCCTCCTTTACCCGGCCGGCCTTCCACCGTGAACTACACCCTCTTCCTCTCGGTATATTAATGCGTTATGAGTGGTAGGTACCCTCCCCCCTTTCCGTCTCCACCCCTCTGTGTATCCGTCTAACAGAAATGAGTCCTTTGATACTGATGAGGAGGTTACTGCTCTTTTCCCCTCTATCTTTGTGAACTACCTGCGTTATACGATATCTCATTTATTACGCAAAATGTAATTTTATTGCCGCTCAGTTGCTATGAATGCTTCTCATGTGGCCTTCAAAGTAAAAGTCTCTCTTAACAGACTCGAAGAAGGAATCATCTGGAACTGAAGGAGGGAAAGCATCTAAAAGAGGGAAAAGTTCTGCTTCACAGGTAGAGTCATGCACTTGAATACACTTCATTAGTTTGATTTTGTCTGTTGTCCAACCCCCCCCCCCCCCCCCCCCCCCCCCCCCCCCCCCCCCCCCAGCACACACAGGCAAGCCAGGCACCTCTGGGGGCGTTCTCCAGTGAATTTCACTTCCTGCTTCTGTAGGGCCCTGCTGAGAGCCAACCCTCATGCTTCCATGGCTGTCATGATCCAGCTGTTTAATATTGTGAATGATCATTTTTAATCTTGATCAGGATATTTTCATCTTTATAACAAAGGATCATCATGTTTTGCATGCATGTAGATTATTATTATTATCACCTGTAATATACTCTTTTTAAATCATTGACGGATGATGAGATTCCTCTCACCTTTTGCAAATAACATATTTATGGCAGTTTCTTTTAATTGAGAATGATTTAAAAAGAAAGAAAGAAAAAAAAAAGAACTGCCTGCGACCTAGTTTTTGAAGGGAAGAGAGGAGGTAGCATTTTCTTCCAGTGTTCTGAGAAAAGAGAAATGTGGTTCTCACACGCCCTCCCACTCGCTTCCTGTAATACCGCCCACTTCCACTGACAGTTCTCTGTCTGGTAGCTTGTTGTTTTTTTTGTTTGTTTTTTTTTTGCAGTTATTTCTCATTTTTCCCCTCAGTTTTTAACTGTTTGTTGTGTACTGTGGGAGTGTAACGATTCGATTCATATCATAGTTTGTGGTTACTGATACGATTCATAGTCGATATTGGTTCATTTTGAATGATTTAGCCCAAAATTCAACCAGTGTGATACAGGTTAATACCTGGGAATTGCACAGTGCAGGTGAAGTTGTCCAGATTCCTTATTTTTCTTGCAGGATAATCAAGTGTAAATTAAGTGTGTGTACAGACAAACAAGTAAACAAGAATTAATGACAAATCCATTCTTATTTTAGTTTGATAAAGATCAGCCCTCTGTTGTTTTTCCACATCAAAATATTACATTATTACAACATTATTAGAACATTCTACCACACTGTATGATCATGTGTCTTTGCTAAATTTAAAGTGTTTCCAGACAATGGACTGAAATGATAGCTTGATTATATTTTATCTGCTGGTCGTTTTTATGGTATAGTAAAATAAACCTACCATACTTCAATCCAAATGGTGTTATCCATTATCAGTATGATCTTTTTTTCATTCTGAAATTATTTAATATTGGTATAAGTGGCTGCACGGTGGCGCAGTGGTTAGGCCCCTCGCCTCACAGCAAGAATGTTCCCGGTTTAAGTCCCGGCTGGGGGATTTGAAACAGTGTCTCCAATGGGGGGCCTTTCTGTGTGGAGTTTGCATGTTCTCCCCGTGCATGCGTGGGTTTTCTCCGGGGAATCCGGCTTCCTCCCACCGTCCAAAAATATGCTTCATAGGTTAATTGGTTACTCTAAATTGTCCCTTGGTGTGGATGTGTGTGTGACTGTGGCCCCTGCGACAGATTGGCGACCAGTCTGTGTCCCCTGCCTTCGCCCATGAGTAGCCGGTTTTGGCTCCGGCAGCCTCGTGACCCCGAAAGGGATAAAACAGTGTAGAAAATGAATGAATGGTATAAGTCAGTTTGATTAATAACTTGCTCAGACTGTATGAATATAAATCAATTGTACCCCTGTTTTGTACATGATGTTCTTTGTGTGCTCAAAAACACACATCCCTTGTCGCTCAGGTTTTACCTTCTCTTTTTACCCAGGATTCCTCTCAGCCATCTCCCTTGGCTCTGCTGGCAGCCACTTGCAGTAAGATCGGCGGGCAGGGAGGAACAGAGGGGGCCCAGGCGGCTGCCCCACAGATTCAGGTTCAGGCGGGTCAAATCCAGTTGCAGGCCGGTCAGCTTCAGGGTCAGATAGTGGTGGACGCAGCTGGGGGTCAGGCTCTGCTGCCCCAGCAGCTGGAACTGGTCCCAGCTCAGTTCACGGGGAACGGTTGGCAGATCATTACAGCAGCGCCTGCCATGGCCAAGGAGAACACCAGCCAGCCCGTCGCTGTGACAGTGGCCACCACTGTGGCCAACGACAGCTCACCTGTTGGACGGAAGGTGACGGTTTTTAAGAATCTGTGGGTACTTTAAAAAAAGTGTTTTTTATTTTTTTTTACTAATCTGGTCGTTTTCTGCTTTTACAGATAAAAGCAGCAGGTGGGAGCAACAGCGTGACAGCAGGTCAGCCACAGCAGCAGTACCAGATCATCCAGGTTCAAAACCTTCCTAACGCTGCTGGTGGTGTCCAATATCAGGTCATCCCCCACCTGCAAACTGTAGATGGGCAGCAAGTACACATTAGCCCCCAGCCTGCTTCCATTGGAGCTCTGCCTGAGCAGGTTCAGCTTATTTCGAACCCAAACTCTGGCCAGACTCAGGCTATCCTTCAGCCAGCCAACCAGCAGGCTATCCTCCCAAGCACAACCAACCAGACCGTCCCGCTGCAGATCCGTCCAGCACAGTCGTTTCCACTTCAACTGCAGACTCTACAGGGCTCCCAGCCCCCTGTCATGACCACAGTACCCATAAACCTAGGTGGCATGACCCTGGCTTTACCTGTAATCAATAACGTTGGAGCGGGCGGGGCTGTTCAGCTCATCCAATCAGCGGATGGCACATTTTCTGTTGCTAATGGCAACCAGCTGGTAACAGCAGCTGTTTCTGGAGCTGCTCCAGCTGCAGCCGGACCCACAACAGCAGCGGCGGCAGCTGAAGGCGACAGCGTGTCAGAAGTGGCTCAAGTAGTTTCTACGGGATCAGCTGACTCACAGGTTCAGAGCAGCGAGGCAGATACTCAGAACCAAAACCAAGCCAATGGACTGCAGAATCAGGCCGATGCCGTCGGAACCATCCAGCAGGTGATTGTGGGTCAGGTTGGGCATCAACTAGTCCAGCAGATCCAGCTGCAACCCCAAACCCAGAGTCAGGGTCAGCCACAGAACCAGCAGCAACCGCAGCAGATTCAGACCCTCCAGCTAGCGCCAGGACAAACTCTGCAGCCCATCCAGGCCATCCAGAATCCAGCCCAGGTTCTCATTCGTACTCCTACTCTGTCACCTTCTGGGCAAATCACCTGGCAGACGTTGCAACTTCCTGGAGGAGTGTCGCTGCAGGGCGGTCTCGGGACGGCTGTGCCGCAGCAACTGACGCTGGCCCCGGTTGCAGGTGGTACGGCGGTGGGTGGTGGGGGGCTGGTCTCCCTGAGCGGTGCTCCCTTGACTTTGAGTGCAGCTCAGATCAACCCAGGCTCAGGGGTACAGACGGTCAGCATCGCAGGACTGGGCACTGCTGGGGTACAGGTGCAGGGCGTTCCTCTCACCATCACTGGTCTGCAGGGTAAGTGCACAGAGTAACAGTGCAACTATGAGACGAGTTTTTGAGAAGGTGACTAAACCTTTTTTAAAAGACTTTTGAAACAAGTTTGGTACCAGTTCTCACTTAAAGTAAAATAGCAAAACATTTATCCTGTTCAGACAGATTGCTTTTTCTCAGAGCTGTTGGAGATGTTTTTAACCCTTTTTTTTTACTTGCTTACTTCACAAAAAAGTTTAAACCCTTTTTCAACTTTCCCTTTAGGTCAAACACAGGGTCAGGATGGGGTCAAAGTTCAGTCCTCTCCCGTGACAGTCACTGTCGGCAACATGGCTTCAGGTTCATCCATGAGTCCAGATCAGCTCGGCTCAGTCCAGAGTTCCTCAGATCAGGAGGGCCAGCCCAGCAAGCGGCTCAGACGTGTCGCCTGCTCCTGTCCGAACTGCAGGGATGGAGAGGGACGGTATGGAGAGATTATACAAACAAAACAACCACCAATAGCACAGATTAGGGATAAACAGTTGGTTAAAAGTACAATAGACATTTTAAAGGGTACAATAGGTCTTAATCTTGGCAATTTCATAGTTATTTGCAAATAGTTGATTGAAAGTTTTATTTAAAGACCAACTCCAGCCATATTTTGATCTCTTGTAAAAAAGTTCCCAGTGGTCTTTTAATTATGTTTATGTTCTTTTTAGCTTAAATATTTTTAAAAAAGAGTGTTGTCTTTTGGGACATAGTTTCTGCAGAGCGTCAGTAGTTCATTAGAAATTCACATCTAAGTTGTGGGCGAGACTGTTGGTTCATATTAAGCCCCCACTTCCCGTCATCTATCTGTTTCCATACGCTTCCAGTAGCTTACTGCCCCAACCTAATATTACCAGTGCAACACAAACGGCGAGCAATATTGGTACTATCCAGTACCAAATGACAACGTACATGGATCTAGTCGTCTACAAGCATCAGAATGAAGCGGTTGTGCTGTGGTAGCTTCTACATCATACCTACAAGCTTTTTCAAACAGCATTTTTTACATTCAAAACGATTTGATTAAAGAAATACTCAGCAACGCATTTTTAAACTTAATTTTCTTGATGTATGTCCTCCAAGAACATGTAAAAACACCAAAAATGCAATTTTCACTGTCGTCAGTCTAACAGCATATATCTCATAAAACATTTTTATTTGTATTTTTATGCTGAATGTACTGGAGAAAACCTTTTTTTTTTTTACCAGTCTCTGCATTTCACATGCTTTGTTATCCACAGTGAAAGTTGTTTTATATATTACGAAAATTAAGCTTAAAGTTGCATTTCTGGTCAGAGTGAATCTTTTCTTGTCCCAAAAAGTAAAAATCTGACAGGTTATAGACTTATTTTATAACACCATTTCATGTAAGAAAACTATTTAAAAATGATATTTTTTAAGATAATAAACTGATTTACCTTGTAGAAACAGTGGAGATCCCACAAAGAAAAAACAGCACATCTGCCACATGGAGGGCTGCGGGAAGGTTTATGGAAAGACGTCCCACTTAAGGGCACACCTGCGCTGGCACACAGGCGAGCGGCCGTTTGTATGCAACTGGATCTTCTGTGGCAAGAGGTTCACCCGAAGCGACGAGCTGCAGAGACACCGGAGAACACACACAGGTACAACAAAATCATTTTTCAGTGTTTTTGTAAATAAGATGCTCCATATGTACCTAAATCCTCTCATTTGAATCAATTGACAAACATTAACAAAGCTAAAACATATTTTTGTGTGACCTAATACCCCAAAAATATAAATTTGCTAGAGATATTTTGAGGCATTCAGATTTCCTGTGACCTTTTTTTTACTAATCTTTTACCTTTGTGTCGTCCAGGAGAAAAGCGCTTTGAGTGTCCAGAATGCTCAAAGCGTTTCATGCGCAGTGACCATCTCTCCAAGCACATCAAGACCCACCAGAACAAGAAGAGTGGAGCAGCCGTGGCAATCATCACCACTGAGGACATGGAGGAAGACGCCGCCGAAGGCTTAGCAGACTCCCTCAGATCGTCTCTGTGGGATCCTGCGACCCCACCACACCCACCACCTCCAACCACTTGGAGGAGGAAGAAGATGAGGAGTTTGAATAGATAGATGCCGAACTGACTTCCAGTTTGCTGTTTTGTTTTTCAGAGATCTTTGCAGGGACTTTTTTTTTCTTCGATTTTACATAATTTTCTCGTTATTGCTCGCTCCTGAAGAGAAAGTTAAAGAGACGGGATCACCACGGACATAGAAAATATAGAGATCACAGTCTAAAAATTAATATATAACAAATCAAGTTTAGACTGAGTGTATGAAAAAGATTAGTTTGGCATTTACTAAATGATAGTAAGAAAGAAATTGAAAGAGATTAGCACAAGACAGGGATCTGCTGAATTCCAAACCAACACAGCAGCATTTTTCTAAAGAAATCGAACTCTATGCACACAGTTGCTTTCCTGTTTATACCTGTCAAACAGTGCTGACGGTCAATCATGGTACAGGACAGTTGCAGATCAGCTACAGAGCGGTGACAGCTTTGAGAAACTGTGTGAGTGTGTGTGAATGAATGTGCATCTGTATTCCTGTGCTGTTTTTACCAAGGATGTACCTACCGCAAGTTGAATCTACGGTTCAGGCGTAGTCATCGGGTTAAAATCAGGTGTTGATTTCTTTGATTAATCAACAAAAAAAATGACCATTCCTACAGAAAACGGTTGGGGAATAATTAACGAAAGAGAGAAAAAAAAAGCACATTTAAAAAGATTTATGATGCATTCCTATTGAGGCGCGATGGCCATTTCTATAGAGTTAAGAAAAAAAACAAACAAACAATCTAGCTTTCTACAACTTTGTTTGTGTAGTAAAAGCAATACTACAATGACAATCCAACTGAAACCTTGTTTACATTGTCAGAGGAAGTTTTGTTCAACAGTTTGTTCTCTCAGATGCTGTCATCTGATCAGACCATAGAACGTATATAAACCAATGGAGGTGTGACGTCACCCCTAGAGAAAGGCTTAGCTCTAGCTCTTGCGAAATAAAGCCTAATCCGTCACCATTGCTTCCAGATATGTACGCTGTTGTTTTGATTGGTCCGAGTCGGTCTGAATGGGACCTGTGGGGTCAGCGGGCACCACATGCTTTCAATAAAGCATCTGATTGGTCAGTTTATAACTTGAATAACTTGCTGTAAAAAAAAAAAATGTAAGAAATATTAGAATTAGAAAGAAAATGTTTAGAAGAAGGTATCAGATCAAGAATGGTTATTCTGACAAATAGAATGACTGTGTAATAACTGTCTATTTCTCAATAGAAGTCTATGGGATTTTGACCTTCTTGGAACCAGCAGGTACTTCCTACTTGGGAACACAAGAGAGGAGGGGTTGAGCTGTCCATTGTTTATATACGGTCTATGGATCAGACCTTGTTGCTGAGAGGCTTCGGCAGCAGATCTGCAGCAGTCTTGTAAGTCGGCGTGGTTTGAACGCCACAAACGGCTTCAGGATCAAATTAAAAAAGGGTTTGTCAGATGGTAGCATGGTCGCTGATGGTACATGGTGCCTCCTGTGCTCCGGTGAAGACCCACCCCCCCATCCCTCTTTAACCCCGTCACATGACCCATGTACCACAATTGCCTTAACACAAGCTGTTGTACAGAGGGCACTTCAGAGGGAGCTGGGCAAAGAAAACAGAGAGCACAGGCAGGCCGAGCAAAAGACAAGAAAGAAGAGATGGGATGTGTTGAACCATTTTGATTTTTTCTGTTTTAACAAGAGGTTATCTACTGGTGTTGCTCTGTTAGTTCAACTCACACATTCTTTTTAAGAAAAAAAAACAACATTTTATAGAATTTATTAGCAGTTTTAACACTAAGTGTCAGAACATAAAGGCCCGCCTGTTCATGGCTAATTTATTATTTTTATTTTGTTAAATTTGTCTTTTGCTGAAGTTGTATTTGTGTGTGTTGTTTCTAAGGTTGCATGTTTGAGTTTTTCGCACTAGTGCTGCTTCTCTTCTTTACTATTTGTGCTTAAGTTTTCTTATTATTTTATACATCTCACCACTGGGCTTTGTTAATTCTTTTTCTCTCTGCACCGTGTGTTTTTGGAGAAAAATAAATAATGAAAAAAAAAGAAAAAAAAACTTATGTTGCTTCAAGTTGATACCAAACAAATTTAGATGTTTTTGGTAATCTTTTGTGTGACGGCGGATGCTTTTTCTTCTTTTAGTTCGGGTACTTTGTAGTGACATCTCATTTGTAAATCTTTTTCTAAAGATGTTTGTTCGTCTCCATGATGTTTGATAAATGGGTTTTTGCCAGGTTAGCCTCAAAGGCTCCACTTGATCGATATTTTTAAAACTGGTTTGTACAAATGTGTTGTCAGTTGAAAAAAAAAAGGATCTTCATGCAGAAAATATGCTTTGCCTGCATAAACCTTGACAATAAAGTGAGTCTTAAATTTCTCTCGTTAACCTGGTTTTTGTGTGCATTGTTAAAATAGAGAAAATACCATCAAAATTAAACCTGCATTCCCCTATTCTTTTTGCCAACATATTTTTTCCCCCATGTAGCTTCCCAATGACGCTCGAGGAGTTAGGAGGCAATAGATGGAAATCTCTAGGTGTTTGAATTTGCTGAAGGTACTAAAGTGTTTTTTTCTATTCAAGATGGCGGTGGCAGCTTTTTCTTAGGGTCAAAGGTCACCGTGTTTTTGGGGGTTTTTTTGGGTTGTAAACTTGCTTTGGATATGCCCAACCATTAAATTCCAACAGACTGAAGATGGAGGATTTTTTTCTCATCCTTGTTTATAATGAGGCATTCCAATATTTTAAGTTTGTCACCTGAATACCACAATATAAATGTTTACTCCGGAATATCTCCCAACCACTTAATGCTATTTAATGAACTCCTTTTGGCATCTACAGAGGATATACACATATTTTTATTAATACCAGATTTGAAAGAGTGAGGCCCCTGGGAATTGTAGTTTTTGACCAATTAAAAACTTTTTTGTTGGTAGTTAGATGGTGATTATTTCTCTTTACTAACAAGAGTTGATAAAATCCTGACATTTGGATTCATGTGGTGTGAGAAAAGAAAAAGAAAAACTTGCATCATAATAAAAGAAAAAAAAAAGAAATAATTGGTATTAAGAAAATAGATACATATTAGGAAGGCACAATCCTAACTGGCAGAAAAAAAATCAAAAAATGTGATCTGAGCTTAAGAAATATGGTGATTTTTTTTAAATTATAAAATAAGTTCAGATGTGTAAAAAAGAATGTTAAGCTTCTTTAAACTATTAAAAAATCCAATTTAGTTTGGGAGTTGCAACACCAGGAAAATATATTTGTTACTAACGGCAGTGAAAACAGTGGTGTGGTCATAAATAGGATATGGGAGTGTCATTCTGGTGTTTGAAAAGTCAAGTTCCAGAGGGTGAAAGTGCAAGAAAAAAGCCTTGATTACCAATTTAAGAGGATATATAAAAACAAAACAAAAAAAGTTACTTCTATTAAGATGGTTATGGGAAAAAAGTTTATAGAGTTATTCCCAAAATTGATTTTATTCCACTGAAGTTCTGTTCTTCCTGAGAATCCTCATAAATTTGTGTTATATTTCAGATTTAAAGGGAAAAATATCCTTAAGTATCCAGGTTTTTAAATTTTATTAGGAGGAGTTTTATTAGTTTAAAGGAGTGCACAATTCAGTCCTGGATAGCTTTGAAGTAAAAAGTCCCAAATCTGGAAACACTAAAGATCTTGGAGAACCTAATCTGAAATAAAAATGAGAAATATGACTTTCACTTTGATGTAGATAAGTATTGTTGAAGCTGATTGGTAACCGTCAGGAGTGACAAACAGTTCTACCTCCTCTTTTGAAAATGTCTAAAATAGCAAAAGAAACAAAAAACATTTCTGATATAGTGGTTGGCAAATGAATAGCTTAATAAAATAACACATTTATGAGAAAAAAAATAGTTTAACCGTATACTTTATTAACAATGGGGAAAAGGTTTACAACCTTTAAAAAGTAGCTTGTTTTTTAACGAATCCCAAAACGCAAAAATCAAATAATTAGTCCCAGAAAATATGGGAATGTACATCTCAAATGTTTAAAACAATAAAAGCATCTCTACCTCTCTATGGGCTTTTACAAAACAAAAATGCGTGCCAGAAAATGTAAAGGTGCTGAACTTTACAGTGACTTTTTAGAAGTATAAAAAAATGTTTGATCCAAGGCCTTTCTGTGCAGTAAAACAACGTCTAGAGCCCTTTGGAGAACAGCGATCCACTCCAGTGCCGGCTGCTTCCTCCACATCACTGCAGCTCCTTCTGAATACTGCAACAGAAATGACAGGAGTTTTAGCTTCTAGGATCAGTTGCTCAACGCTTTATGACTACAAATGGTATTTACTGTAATGTCTCTGTTTATTGTATGTTTATTTTTTTTTCAAGCATTACACAGTGTCACAAAAAGGCGCGAGAACCTACCTTTCCAGATATTTGTGGACGTTGTCGTGGCCATTGTACCGAGCTAAACCCACAAGGATACCTGTGGCACAGCGCCCTTCCTTCTTACGACACAGACTGCAATTACACATTTCTCTGCAGATAGGGCACGACCATGTCTAAAGTAAAAACAAAACGTAAAAGTCAGTTTCAAAAAGACTCCATTTAAAAAAGTAAAGTTGGTGTCAGAAGTGGAATTTACTAAATGTAGGTTTTCACTGTCTGTGTTACTTAATTCAGTTGCAACACAACCATTTATTTAAGTGTTTGGAATGACCGTCTTTATGATACTGCACAGTTAAACATTACATGATTATATTATTTATCATCCTACTTAAATTTGTCCTGCAGACCAGTCGTCTCCAACCCTTTTCAGGCCACAAACCGGTTTAATGTATAAAAAAAAAAAAAAAAAAAATCGCAAATAAATCAAATTTTAAGGTGAGACAGATATGTGAAAAAGGCCACTAAACTGGTATTTCTAAGTATATTAATAAATCTCGATCCATCATTTGGGAAACTTCATTAGCAGCATCTTTGTAACATAAAGTTAAGTAAACATCAGGCATTCTTGAACGTGCATTTATCTCATGGTTTTCACACTGGACAATCAGGGAGGGGCCTCTTTACCTACGGCTTACTAGCTCATGTCCACCACCTACAGTTAGAAGAGACTTGGTGCAAATCTTGCTTGAGACTTTTTTTCTTTCACCGCTCTATTCTGATTTATGAAAGACTTGGTGTCACAGAAGTCTGGCTGGACACAACCCGCAATTATTAATTTCTCCATACGTCACGACCAAATCCTAGTCACTCATTGGTCAAAGTTTGACCTGGTTTAACTTGCCACGCACGTTCAATGGCTGTGCGTTTTGTAGGTAGAGCACGACAACAATTATAGAAACTTGCATAGCAACGCGAGAACACTGAAGCCTGAAAGAGCGTTTACGCACTTTTACATAGACTTTTCATTGGAAAAGGCACTCGAACGCACGTTGCTGAGGTCAGTGGGAATGTAACATTAGACATCCAGTTGCTAAATATTACGCATTATTATAATGGTGTGTGGAACAAATGCAGCAATGAATCCATTTTTGAAGTA
Organism: Oryzias celebensis; assembly: GCA_014656515.1. Lineage (NCBI taxonomy): Eukaryota > Metazoa > Chordata > Actinopteri > Beloniformes > Adrianichthyidae > Oryzias > Oryzias celebensis. Next base: position 97,102 of record BNCR01000079.1, on the reverse strand, counting down.
AAGACTCCTGGTTTTTGTCTGTTATTTAAGCAGCTTTCTTTTTTTTTTTTTTTTTTTAAGTTGAAGGCTCTTGTTCTGTTTCCTTCCTGGCACTTTTCTCCCAAGAGAAACTTTCTCAAATATGTCTGTTTTCTTGTTAACTTTGCTAACTTGGTGGTTTCAATTAGCTGCTCTAAGAAAGTACCTGTTAAAGCAGATTTGAAATAAAATGGAAAATATGTAGGTTTTGTTTTTTTCTCTGCGGCCCGGCATCAACTGTACCAAGCATCTGTAACGGTCTGCCGCCCAGGGGACGAGTACTTCTGCTGTAGACAACATTTCTAAACCTGAAAATCTCCCAACCACTGCATACTAGTGAATGAACTCTCTTTATCTACAGAGGATGTTTGGGGCTTTTCAATGATGCCAGATGTAAAGGGGCGGGACTCAGAATTGCAGTTTTTGGTGAATTTTAAAAAATGTGGACAACATTTTTTTTATATTGTAGTCAGGAAGATATGACTTTGTCAAATAATCAGATAAGAAGACAAATAAAAATTCAAATTAGTTCCAAAAAAATGCTGACCTATTTATGTGCTTGTGTTTAAGATATATTTGGTTAATGCATTCCATAACATCAGAGAAAGGCGCTTCTGTTTGTACACTGACCGGGTCCAGTAGCACAGTCCGCACGTCTTCCCCATATCTGTTCTTTAGGCACGGTCCACAGAACTGACCTTTGCCCCCCACACAGAAACCACTGCGACACACCGTTTTGGTGTCCAGAGTCTTTTGTCTGCACTGGTGGCACGAGCTGCCCTGAAAGTAAAAAAAGCAGACAAACAGAGTGAAGAAAATACCGTCGGACCCAAAAATATATCTGTAAAAACTCCAGTTAAAGAGAAAGGGGGCCAGAATTACTCACGTTCTCTTTGTCCCAGATCTTATCTTTGGCACGGTACGCTATGTTGTCCAGATCCTCTTCAGTGATGTCGTCAACTGACTTCACAACATATGAACTCCTCCTGGAAAAGTGGCCCATTATCTTTCTCCGCTTTACGCCAACGCGATCCTCATCCACCTGTCCAGCAACAAGTAATGAAACACATAATATAACAGTAGAAGATTTATCAGCACAAGCTGTGTGACGTGCCATACCTCCATCAACCTCTTGACGTCTACATCCTTGTGGCTTCTGCGCATAACCGGTTCGCTCTTTTCCTCAACTGCAAAGTTCTCTGGAGGACGCGCCTTGCGGGACGGGTTCCTCCTCTCCGACCCAGTGTCTGGTTCCAGCCTGCGTTTCTGTGGCGATGTTTTCTGCGGTGTCCGCTTTTTCTTCTGAAAAGAAGGGTTTGTTTGGATTTCCAATAAAGGTTGGTTTAAGTACGCTGCTGTTCAGCGTGAAAAATGTTTCCAACATGTTTATTAAGTATGTATTCAAGTAAGTATTCACGGTGAGGTTATCATTTTTTGTGCAGTAAGACAGGAAGAGTGCAGATGTGGAGAACATTTTACTGTAAGTAATACCCATCAAAACTTAAACACCTACTAATAAAAAAGGTGTTTTTAACATGTTCTTGTGGCATTTTTCTGATGGAAAATTAAGCTTAAAATTACATTTCTGAGTATTAATTTATTCAAAAAAATGTTTATTGAAAAGGAGCTCATCTGTGGTCAAAAGCTCCCTGCTCTGCTCCATTTGTAGATGAGTAGATTCATGTTTTCCATGTCTGAGTTGGCATCTGGATCGGCTGGATAGCTCTCATATTGCTCGCCATTTTTGTTGCGCAGGTAATGTTCGGTTGGTCCACTTCATGTTTGGCCTTTTATGTGATGTAACTTCTTTCAGAAACATTTCAAAATTAAGTAAAGTGTTTGGTTTTAACTCCCTGCTAGGTTCACTCTAAAGAAATCAACACGGTAACGTGAAATAGAGTCAACTGTTATTATTTGACTCACATCTTTTGACATTAAGGTCATCGCTGATTGCTCATCCTGATTTTTTTAAATATAATTTCTCATTGTTTTTGCTAAAGTTTTTGAATACAAAGAAATAATGATGCACTGTGAGTTTTCAGATAAGAAAATATTCCTGTTTGCACTTATTCACTTTGCACAAATATATGCAAATTACAAATGAATACCAAGAATTAAAAAAATATTAGGAACAAGATCTTAGAATGCAAGGTATGTTTACATTAGTGTCACATTAAAGTCCCACTCCGATCAGCTTTTGATCTATTTTAAAAAGCGTTTCTAGTGGTCTTCTGTGGCAGATTTTTCAGCAGAGCGGCAGCAGTTCATTACAAATTTACCCCGGAGTTGTGGGCGGGAAAGTTTGCATAGAGTGAGCCGGCCTTCATTTCCCATCATCCATTTGTTTACACTCTCTCCCGCTAGCTTACAGTCTTTCACAACCCCAATCTAACATTACTACTGCAACATAAATGACAAACAATTTCTCAGCTATCCAGCCGTACGGATTTGATTCAGATTCCTGCTCAGACGAGGAAAACAAAGACACACATGGATCTATTTGCCTGCAAGTGGATGCATCAGAATGGAGCGGAGCAGGGGGCTTGTGGCCCACCCAGCTTACTTTCTACGTCCCAAATACAATCTTTTTCAAACAGCATTTTTTTTTGTCTGCTTCTGATTTACAGCAATTTAAGTACATAAATACTAAGAAATGCAAATTTTAAGCTGTTTTTATTATTTTTGTTGGAGTGGGTCTTTAATACATGGCTAATTGTTCAAAGCAATTTTTAAAGTATTTTTCAAGCTATTGAGAGAAAAAAGTACTTCTACCTGTTTGGGGCTGGGCAGTGTGAGGTCAGCCATGGAGCTCAGATCAGCAAACAGCTTTGCCAACTAAAAAATAAATAAAAAGAACACATAGACATTAGTCAAAAGTAATAAAACAGAGAGGATAAAAAAGCTTTAAAACAGACATAATACAAAACAAGGAAAAAGGACCAAAATGTTTAAGACTTGGATACCATGGCTTTGTTTTCCTGGATGTTCTTATTTCGCTTGTTCAGACTCTGTGACAAAACATCAGTTTTGTCCTTTCCTTCCTCCTCTTCTTCATCCTTGTGCTGTTTTTTGTCCCTCGTTCGTCTTCCTCTGCCTCTCTGTGATGGTGCATTACCTTTAACTGCGGCTTTAAAATTTTCCTCTTGCAGTTTTTGCTTGGGAGAAGATGCTCTTTTGATTGGAAACCTAAGAAATAATAATTATTTAAAGAACAAATACTGCATTAATTCTTACTTTTTTCTCTGGAAATATTTGTGTCACACCTTAGAGCAACTAAGAGACTCCTCCTCTTTAGTTGGGAGGCTTCCTCGCCATCAGAATAGAAGCCGGTGTCCACATCACTGTCGTCTAGATCCACCCCCTTTAAAGGAAGAACATTCTTGTTATTTTGGTTGAACAACAAAAGATTTTTATCCAAATATCAAAGTTGAATACTTTTTTATGCCTGTTAAAGATCATTCCATCCTCTTCATCCTCGCTGAAGCCTTCAAACTCCTCCTCAGAGTCTGACTGGCTGAAGAGGCGAGCCAGCTCAGCAGTTATAAACTTGGATTTGAAACATGGAGCCTGTTTGAAGCAGGTAGTTTTGTTAGTGAAAGTCCGACATCGATAAATTCATTCCCTCAGGGTATGCTAGAAATGTTCAGAAATGTCTCCGTCCATCAGTTAACAGCTTACACCATTAACAGAGGGTAGTGAGAACACTGCTGGGTCATGAGGAACCTCAACAGAACAAAGCCCGTCTGTCACTTATTATGTTGAGCTGGAAGAAGGACTGCGGCTGAACTGTGAGGGGGCCTTATCAGCACAGGAACTTATGTGCTGGGGCTGTGCAGGAGCCATCAGCTCAACGACAAGGTGAAGTGGAAAAGGAAAAAACAAAGACCTTGTTCTCAGTGCACCAGTTCTACTTCCCCATTGTTGAAGTACCACAGCTGCATGTTCTTATGTTTTGTATAGCAGTGCAACTCAGTATTTTATACTGTTATTTTATTATATGCATCCTCTTAAATTTAGAATATTCTTTTAATGATTCTTGTTGGTTTTAAGTTTCTTTTGTGTTTTTATTGGCTTATTCAAATGGAGCAAAAGACAGCCATGCAATTTCCCTCAGGATCAATGAAGTATCTACTAATCTAGGAATTAATCTTCGTTGGTTTCTTTCTATCTATCCATCCATCACTAAATAATGAGAAAAGTTAAGAATGTGATCAGTTTCGTCCCCCAAAAGAAGGCGACACATTTTCAATAATCAAAAATAAACTTAATGGAATTTTTTTAGTGTAAGCATTCATTTCTCCTGGATTTAGATAAAAGCTTCTTGTCTAAAAATAGTTAACACAACTTCACTTCGACAAGAGAACATGCCATTTTCATCTATATTCTTTAATAATAAAATGAAAAGTAACATTTAACTTAAGCCAGACACAGAAGACAAATCACAAGTTGATATGGTTACCAGAATAAGAAAAAATGACCTTTTTCAGATAGTCTATGTCGAAGCCAGTATTGTTCATTCATTGATTGCCTGCGAAAAAACGACTACAAAACATCGCAAAAATGAATCTAGATTGACTGAATACTTACTTTCGGCACAGGGGTCATTGTGAAATATTAGTGCAACAGAGTAAACTGTACTTTGTAATCCAAAAACGGGCACAAAAGGAAGATTTTAAAGTCAACATGCAAACTTTGGTGACTGAAACAGTCCGAGCCGCTTGAGGTGTGTCTGGGGGGTTTGTACATGTGTTTACTTTAAAATTATGTTTTATGTTCGTCCTTATGTAGCGTTGAATTCAATAGAAAATACAACAAAAACCTATTTTTGTTTTATTAAAACAAAAAGTTTATTTACTTTTTCTCCATTTCACATAAACAATTTTATTTTAAAAAACGCCTCCCCTCAAATCAAAATGGTAAAGTCCCCCGCTTCGCGCGAAAACATTCAATGGGCGTGGCCAGATAGGACTGACTTTTGGTCAGGTTTTTTTTTTCTTTTTTTGTCCTTTTTGAGTTTACTGTCCTAAAATGACAGTTTGTTCGTATTTTATTGTAAATAGTGTATTTTAATTTTAATGTCAAAGGAGTGTTTAGTCGGAGTGACGTGTTAGTCTACTTTGTCAACACTAAAACGTGAGTTTTACTCCACTGACATGACACCTGAGGAGACCTTTGCAAAAAATAGTCTGTAGTAAGATTACTACAAGTAGTATTTACTAAAAGTAAGGCTGTACACTTGAAGTGTATTTTTTATATACTATATATATATATATATATCTTTTATAAACTATCTATATATTGTAAACTTAAAATGTTATAGTTTAGCTGAAGAAGTATTCAGTAGTCTACTTCCTACTCTACACATACATGATCTATACTTGCTATACTTATACTCAAGTATACTAAATAAAATAAACTTCAAGTGTACCACCTTTTGCTAAGGGGGGATAGAGATGTTACAGAAACAGTGGTTGTCTTTTTTATCAGACCACAACCATCACCTTTGCCAACCTAACATATGTTCATATCTTATTGTTTATTAGGAATTAGTGAAGTAATTAAAGCAACAAATACCTTCCCTACTTGTGCTTTAAATTAAAACACATGCTAATACTCATAAAACAAAAATCATACACTCTTTTACATAAAAATGTATACATGTATTTTAAACGTGTTTTTAAATATTGGCACAACTTCCTGAGTTTTACGTCTAAATTATAAGACCTAAGTAAATATTTTCATGTAAATTCCCTTTTTAGACCACCGTCCTCCTTCCAAGTCAACCCTGCTTTCTTTCTGACATGCAATGTTTTGAGTGAACAAACATATATTATGCATCAACTTTGTACAGACTATGAACTCTAAGACTGATCACACGTTTTATTGACTGGGTTTTAGATCCCACATGGATCCTTTGGTTCTACCTACCAAGTGCACTTTCACTGTCAGGATGCTGGGTGGCAGTGTTCTCCATGAAATCTCAACATCCTCAATCAAGGTGGACACATGCTCTTCAAACTGCACACATGATTTTAGTTGACTTTTTAGGATTTGTGCTGACAAGCTAAATGACTCCATATTCATCTGCATCAACCAACTAAGTGAGAACATTCTCAAACCAACATTAAATAATAATGCATAGATTCACACCTTAAAAATAATAAAATAATATATAAGCCGAAGCAATTATTATTCTATTATTTTTATTCTATAAAAACTTAACACACAAAAATAGTTGACAACAAATTGGCAAATGCTTTTGCAGTTTATCACCAATGAGAAAATTAGATTTCTATTGCAGTATTTGTATTTGTATTGCAGTAATGGATGATGACCAAAACAACATTAATCAACAAATTGTAACCAAAATATGTTTCAGTCTCCAAACAATGGAGTGGATAAGAAAAAAAGATATTTATAAAGAATAACATTGTTTAAGCTTTCCCAGGTGACAGCAGTTTAAATTGAACCTTTCTAAAAGTTAGAAACTACTAAATCAAAACAAGTCATTTGTCTTTTTCTTTTTAAATTTCATTTTTAACAAGGAACTTGAATGACAAAGAGAAGGACAAATTTTCTTTTGGTTATTTCTGTTTAAAACACAGTTCAAACTGTTGATTCAGAGTCAAAGGATATGGTTCTTTAAGATCCCCTCCAGTAATAATTGTGGCTTTTTTTAACATATTGTAGCATTTTTCTCTTGGTAAAGTCCATATATTAAGGAAATTAGGTTAAATATTGCATTTCTGAGTAGTTCTATATGTTCAAATCGTTGTATATCAAGAGTAGCAGAAAAATGATGTAGGAAAAGCTTTTAGTTGTGACGTCGAAGCTACTACAGCAAGCCACGAGCTTCCTGCTGCGCTCTATTCTGATGCATCCACTTGCAGGCAAAAAGATAAATGTACGTCTGTGTTCTCCTCGTCCAAACTGGTATCTGGTTCAAAACTGTACAGCTGGATAGCTATAATATCGCTCACCATTTGTGTTGCTCTTTTGGTGCTATCTGGTTCAGTGTTTTGCCCAACGACACTTCGGCACAGGTGGACAAGACGGGAACTGAACACGCAATCGTCTGAAAACAGGGTGAGCGCTCTACCTGTGAACCACATGGTGATGCAAAACAAAACCAAAAAAAATTGTCTTTCATCTCAGTGCATCCTGCTTCTGAAATTCAAGCCATGACTTAAACTCTATTTTAACTAACATTCAGTGACCAAAAAAGCGGTCGTTTGGGAGCTTTTATAGTAAATGTATACATTTTTCAAAAAACATTTCATAAACATTTTAAAATTTTAATTGATTGTATATAAATATTTTAGTTTAAAAGACTAGAAAAGCTGTAGAAAAACAGATAATGCCACTATATAATTTTAATTTTAATTTAAATAAATCAGCTTCTTATCCATACTTTTATCATCTTTTTTTTTTTTTTTTTTTAGAAAACCTTTCTTGGAAAAACCAATAGAGCATTCAGAGACAAATATTTTTGATAAATATATAATTTATATAAATTTACAGCAACACATTATGTAAAAATACACAAACGCTGACATGTAAAATGTATTAAGAAAAATGTAAACTGATTTATTTTCTGATTATTTTGCTTTTGATTTTATACAAGCTATTTACTGTTCTTGCTGCCAGATTGTAAAGCATTTAAAGATTACAGTTCACAGTAAGAACAAAAAGAATTTTGGTTCCTCATTTGATTCCTGTGAAGGCACTGACGTTTTAGGAGCATTTATTTGTTTTTATGGCATCAAAAGTCATATTGTTTTTATATCTGCAATAATGTCTTAACATTTTCTATAAAACTAATCAAAGCATTTCTTTTTCTTAAATGAGTTTGATACATCTGTGTGACTTTTTGTTGTATTGTCCACAAATAATGAAAAAAATAAACCTATAAATCAAATCAAGCTCGTCCAAGATTTTATCCTTAGCTTCTGGAAGCTGAAGGACAATAGTTCTTGTCTTATCAGTTCTTACAACTTAATCTAAAAACAGAAAATGACCCAATGACCCACTTTACCCCACTTTGGTGTTGGGCCGTTTATCTGTTTTAAGGAGGACAATAACCTTTTATTTTAATCTCAAAGAGATTATTGTGATGTGTTCTTTCAATTCCGGTCAACATTATCATTTGTTTATTGATCCACTTTGATAGCATGGAAGATAGATATGTCTCACGTGCACATGAGTAATTGAGCACTTTTTAAAATGGTTTTGATTGTTTTCATGGTCTTTCCAAAGAAAGAACTTGTTCAGTTATTTCAAAATGCAGCAGCACTATGTGGACTTACATCACACCAGTCTTGAAATTCTTGCATTGTTTTATGCTTTAGTCACAACTGTCTTTACGAGCAAAAATTATCTTAGTATTTTATGTAAATATCAAACTTTTAGAACATACAGTAGTTTAGATCTCTAGCAGACAACGGTCCCACAGCTAGTTGTGTCGAGGCGCCATCGTGCCTTCCTCATTGTACACAAGCTGCCATTTTTCTAGAGGAGAGTTCAAGTTAATTAAATTGAGTAACTAAATAACATAATTTAGAAGGAGCATTATTGGTGATTTTGTGTGCTTTAGAGTTCATCTTGGAAACTTTTGATAATGCAAAAAAAAGTTGAAATCAGAATTTGTATTAAAATTTAAAATATTGTAAGCTTGTTGTTGTTGACTTTTCCCCTTTTATTTGCATGCCTTAATCAAATTGTATTATCCCATATTATCCTTGTATGTATAACATCTATGTACACATTTGTAAATGCATTTTGTGCTTTTACTAATGTCTAAGAAATAGGCAAACTGACATCATTGTGAAAGTTGAAACTTTTAATGCAAGAATCTTCTGACAGTGCAGGAAATGATTGTTGGTGTAGACATAATAATTACTTTATTGAACCAATAATATCATGATTTCGTCAACAAGTTTTCTTATTAACATCATCTATGAAATAGACAAAATCCCTTTTCCATTGATTGTCTAAGAAAAGGGAAAGAGTGAGCTATAGTGACTACAAACACACAGTTTACTTGCTTCCAATAGAATATTTTTTCTTTTTAAATGCGTAACTTGAATGTTTGTCATAGAGTCATAAAAGCAACTGTGATCTGAGTCTGAATGAATTACTTTACTAATCTTTTCATTTACAGCCTTATTGGTTATTAAAACAATGATTTGTGTGATTATCACAATAATTATTCTAGAATATGTTGGATGATTTATAGAATAAGAGTTTATGTGGGAACAAAAATCACCAAAGATCTTTACAGATTGCACGATAGCTGTCTTTTTTCATGAATAAAACAGTACAAACATAGTATGTAATTTTTAAATTTAGTTTCTTTAAAACTATTTTGGATCCCTAAAATGTCTTTATATGTGAACATTTACAACTACAAAACATTTATAGTTCAGTGAAAAGAAAATCTGTGATCATTTTAAAGTTTTTTCTTGGACATTTGAACAGACGAGTCATAAACACAAACTTTTTCTACACTGTTTGTTTTTTTTCTCACACAGACTGAAGACAGGAAAAATGATCGGTTTAGTTACGAACACGAACCAAAAGAGACTTTTTTTGTACTAGAGGCCCTTTTCACGAGCCTTACAAGCAAAAAGAAAATTTAGACGAACAGGGATAGTCATTCCATTTCTTTGCTGTGGGCCCGTTGGTAACTACACAGTGTTCAAGGCCTCTTGCGTTGTCTGGCTGTCTGATGTTCCAAGCCTGATAGGTAATTTTGGACCCATCAGACCATAGCCACCATCCTTCCTTCTGTGTATCACTGAGTCCAATCCAGGTTGGTGCCTCAGCAGGGTCGAAGTTTCTGATCAGTATCTTGACAAACGTCTCCTCTACAGAACCGCAGACAGACACCAGGTTGGCGTTTTGTGACACGCAGTGGAGTTCTGCATCTGCCCAGATCAATGGTGTAACAACATATTTGTAGCAGCGGTTTGAAAAGCTGAACCAGAACATGGGACAATTGCCACGCAGCAGCTTCAACTCCTGCTCATCTGAAAGATCCACATCCATCAGAGCAAGACCAACCAAGATGAGGACCAACATGGTGAAACTTGTCCAGTTATGTTGAAGATTGGATGAGTCTTTCTGGAGTTTTCTTTCAGCTGGTTGTTTCTGGAAATCTTTCAAATGAGGATCAAATGTTTGCTTATATACAGTTCAAACGACCTCCACCCTCGTATGCCCACCTATACATTTTATTAAGCAAACAACTGTATAGTATCTGAAAATGAGTCAGCTTTGATTAGCAGGAATTATATCATCTTCCTGTAAATTAAGGAAAAGTGGTTGTTTTTCCAGTCACTCACGTGAACATTAATGTATTTATGACGTCAAACAGTATCGGAACCAGAAATTGCCAGTAGGCAGTGATTGGTCTGAGTCATGATTTCCATGGCAACCACAACTGCCAATCAGGAGCGAGTTTGTTGGAAGTCCACACCTCTACCACTTGAAAGCGGGCCCAGGAGAATCTGTCAATGAAATGTTTTGAACGTTTGACACAGTAAAACATACTTTTAATGAGACATCTGACTGGTCAGTTTACAACTTGAATGATTTGTCATCAAGAAAACATTTAATGCAAGAACAGTTCTGACAAACCAGCAGGTACTTCCTGTTTGAAACACTATGGGGGAGGAGGTCATTCAGTCCAGTTCTCCTATACTATTACTACTGAATAATGTTATAACTATAGTGACCCCAAACGACAGTCTAGTTGCTGCTAATATAATTTTCTTTTGAAAGTCTGGCAGCCAATCATAACAGCAAATTGGATCTGAGTCTGAATGAAGATTGAAACAAATACTGACTTTGTACTTTTTTTTTTACATGTTTAGTGTTTTTTTTGTAAGAAAATGTTGTATAATTGCCATGATGATCCTTCTGTAAAATGTAGTGTTATTGTATAAAAAAAAAGGAATTTCTTTAAGACAGCAATGAGAATTTGTGTAAATGTATTTATTTGATCATTTGTTTGATGTTTCAATTTTGAATTAGGGGAAGGCATCACTCAACTTTCAAACATATGCAAAGAAACATTGATGTTTCTTCTGCTCACAGGCTAAATGAAGGACTACAGACAAACAGATTGAAAGTGGATTGAACTGCATCCCATTGGTGTTCACGCTTTCCGAGAAGCACAAACAAAAGGGAATTTTGAGGAGCAGTCTATGTCATTCCATCTCCTGAAGAACCCCCAGTTGGTCACTGCGCAGTTTTCTGGGCCGTTGAAGTTGTTTGGCTCTCCTCTGTTCCAATTCTGGAAATTGTCTGTAGTTCCATCAGACCACAGCCAAAGTCCTTCCTGCTGAGCGTCAGTGTAACCGATCCATGTGGCTCTCTCGTTGCTGTCAAAGTTTGATATGAGAAACTTGACATATCTCTGCTCTTCTGGACTGTGGATGGACACCAGATTCAGTCCTTCTGTCTGACAGTCGCGTTCTGCTTCAGTCCAGGTCCTTTGCGTTGCAAAGTATCTGTAGCAGCGATTGTCAAAGTAGAATGAGAACTCTGGACAGGATTCACGCTTCAGTTCCTGTCCATCTGAAGGAGACACAGCGATCAGTGCAAGACCAACCAAGATGTAGAGAAACATGTCGGAGCTTCAGACGTAGATGTACAGATGGAAGCTTTAACGTCTCTTGTTGGAGTTGCACAGATTGAGATTCCAGAGGGTGCTGGATGTGAAGAGAACAAGCTGCTTCCTTATATTCTTCTGGGAGTGTCTCCACCCACTCATTCACAAACACCAAAATGTTTCGAGCACACAAAAGCACATTATCTGAATATAAGTTTATCAAAGATTGTAGAAGTGGCCTATTTTTTGATGATGCAAAGTCTGTTATCTGTATCTTCAAAACAACCAGGACATGAGATTTTGATATTTGGAACAAAATAAACCAGAACATGTGGCTCATCCTGTGCTGCACTTGGAGTCCATGTTGAATATTTCAGTTGCACTCCAATGGTTTCACTAAGTTTGTAAGATTTCTGTTCAGTAACAGATGAGGGTCACATGCTCCAACTAAGGCCTGGGTTTCAGAATCCCTATTGCCATCTCTTTGGTCTTCATCAATTAAGGAAGGCATGTCCAAAGTCCGGCCACTACACCTAATGCAGCCCCCATTCAAATTCCCACCAGCCTGCAGGCCCTTTTCATAAAATCAATAAAATGCGGCTCCCAGAATTTTATAAAAAAAAACAGTGTGTACCATTTTTGGATTGTGTCTGGCTAAATGATGTTTCAAGTCGGGGCAACACTGTGACACTTTTTAGCTCATTTCTAAAATACAAAAAGTTTGGACGCTCCTTAAAGGGCCTTTATCATGCTAAAATCGACTTTTATCAGCTTTTAAGTGTATTAGAATGTTAATTCCTGCTGTTAATGTTAATTGCAAAGTGTATTTTCATTTTAAAATCCTGATTTGTATATTGAATTGTCAATTGAAAACTATATTTTCAAATTGCATGATGAAATTGTGTTGTCTGGGAGAGTTTCAAACAGGTACCGTTGGAGGCTGGTAACATTGAGTCTGAATGGACCATGTTCTGCACCTCCATTGTCTCTGCTGCTGTTCGGAGCTGTGGTCGCAGGGTCTCTGGTGCCTGTCGTGGCAGCAATCTCCGAACCCTGCAAGTAAGGGATGCCGTCAAGCTGAAGGAGGAGTCCTATCGGGTCGGCTTGCTTGTGGGACTCTAGAGGCAGCTGACAGGTATCAGCAGTCTAAGCGAGCTGCAGCTCAGGCCGTAGTGGAGGCAAAAACTCGGTCCTGGGAGGAGTTTGGTGAGGCCATGGAGAAGGACTATTGGTTGGCCTCAAAGAGGTTCTGGCACACTGTCCGGCGCCTCAGGAGGGGCAAGCAATTTTCTACTAGGAACCGATTTCAGTGCAGGTGGGAAGTTGCTGACTTTGACTGGTGACATTGTCGGGTGGTGGAAGGAATACTTCAAGGATCTCCTCAATTCTGCTGACACGCCTTCTCTTGAGGAAGCAGAGGCTGAGAGCCTTGGGAGGGGGCTGTCCATTGCCCAAGCTGAAGTCCCAGAGGTAGTCAAGCTCCTCGGTGGCAAGGCACCGGGAGTGGATAAGGTCCGTCCTAAATACCTCAAGTCTCTGGATGCTGTGCGAGTGTCTTGGCTAACACATCTCTGCAGCATCACGTGGCAGTCGGGATCTGTACCACTGGACTGGCAGAGAGGGGTGGTGGTTCCCCTTTCCAAGAAGGGAGACCGGAAGGTGTGTTCCAACTACCGGGGAATCATGCTCCTCAGCCTCCCTGGCAATGTCTATGTCTGGGTACTGGAGAGGAGATCCCGGCAGATAGTCGAACCTCAGATCCAAGAACAACAATGCGGTTTCCATCCTGGTTGTGGAACTGTAGATCAGCTCTACACCCTGTCTAGGGTGCTGGAGGATTTGTGGGAGTTCGCTCATCCTGTCCATATGTGTTTTGTGGATTTGAAGAAGGCGGTTGACTGTGTGCCCCATGGTGTCCTGTGGAGGGTGCTTTGGGAGTATGGGGTCCGGGGAGCCTTACTCAGGACTGTCCGGTCTCTGTATGGCCAGAGCAGGAGCTTGGTCCGCATAGCTGGCATTAAGTCAGATCTGTTCCCAGTGCATGTTGGACTCTGGCAGGGCTGCTCTTTGTCACCGGTTCTGTTAATAATTTTTATGGACAGAATTTCTAGGTGCAGCCAGGAGTTGGACGGGTTCTGGTTTGGGAATCACAGGATTTCCTCTCTGCTCTTTGCAAATGATGTTGTCCTGTTGGCTTCATCGAGCCAGGACCTCCAGCATGCATTGGAAGTGTAAAGTGGCTGGGATGAGGGTCAGCACCGCTAAGTCTGAGGCCATGTTTCTCATCCGGAAAATGGGGATTTGTCCTCTATGGGTGGGTGGAGTGCTCCTTCCCCAAGTTGAGGAGTTCAAGTAACTTGGGGTTTTGTTCATAAGTGAGGGAAGTTCAGAGCGTGAGATCAACAGACGGATTGGTGCATACTTTAAATAATGACTTCTATAGTTTTGATCCATTCATGTATTTCTCAGCCTTCTTCTACAACCAAAGCAGGAGTTGAAGTATGACTCCTCTTTCATCTGCATCAACCAACTCAGTTGGAACATTCTCAAAACAACATAAAAAAAGATCATAATATACAAGCTTTAGCAAATACTATCCTATAAAGAACTTAACGCACACAAATAATTGACAACAAATTGACAGATGCTTTTGCAGTTCATCACCAATGAGAAAATGTATGCAATTTCTATACTGTGTATTGCAGTCATGGATGATGACCAGGCCAACATTAATCAACAAATTGTAACCAGAAAGTGTTTCAGATTTCAATGAAGTGGATAAGAAAAATTGTTATTTATAAAGAATAAAATTGTTAAAGTTTTTCCAGGTGACAGCAGTTTTAATGGAAGTTGTTTTCTTAGCGTTAGAAAGGTGGACAACTGAACCGAGAATGGTCTGATCACAGGCTGAACGTCCTACCTCTGCACCACATAGTGGGGCAAAACAAGACCAAAAAGAAAAACTGTCTTTCATCTCAATACATCCTGCTACTGAAAATCCAGCCAGGTAACATGAACTGTGTCTGCATCTGGTTTTAGTTTAAAACAGTACATAAAGGTTCAATATTTTCATTTACCTTTGCAGTTATGTTGCTGGTGGTATTATCCCTCACTTTCTGATATATTTGATCCTGAAGACATCAAGTGAAAAACAAGAAGTAGGAAAACACAATAAATTATGTCTTTTAATGTCTTAAACTCTATTTTAAGTAACATACAATGACCAAAAAAGTTTTGATCATAAATGCATTCATTTTTCAATAAACATTTCAAAAACATTTTAAAATCTTCAATGGATGTATATTTTTTTCATTACAAGAAAAGAAAAGCTGTAGAAAAAAACAGATTACACTATTGTATGTTTTTCATTTTAATTTAGATAAGCAGCTTTTTACTGAAGAAATTGAGTCTAAATAAACAAAGACTTTTGTGTGTGTCCTAATAATTCAGTATTAACCAGTACGAAAATTTAGAGTTAAAAGTGATAAACTTGGCAGACATTGAACTTACTTTAACAAAAGGGTTTTTCATGGTTTAAACTTTGCAGACATTTTTATGATTGTGTGAATGAATGATAGGATAGTTTCTTACAGCATACAAGGTTAGTTCACATATGGAGTGTGCTGCTTTGAAACAAATGTGTGCAGGCGGGAGTGAATGGAAAGCGGATAAGGAGTCAACGAGAAGCTGAGGCACCTGCGAAAGAGTGGGAAAAGGCAGACAGTGGGAAAATACATCTCCAGGGAGAAGATCCAACCTCTTATTTTGATCCAACCTTCTTTTTGCATATTGTGTATAAAACTCTGGGTCAAAGGGCAAAAGGGTGTCTTCATTCTTTGTGCACGGAGAAGAGCATCCGCTAGATGCTTTCCTAGGGACAGCTGAAGACCCTAAACAGATTATATTAGATATTTTGGTGTCAGGAATAAATCTTTTGGTGGAAAACCTCAAAATCGTTCCAGACCTCGATTTCTGAACACGCACTTAAGCATAATTGGTGAATTATAGCCTACATTACCCAGCTTTAATTGTTTTATAGACAAAGCAAACATTTCTTGTAAAAACAAATAGAGCATTCACAGACAAATATTTTTGCTACATGTATAACATACATTTACAGCAACATGTTATGTAAAAATACACAAACACTGACATGTAAAATACATTCAGAAAAATGTAAACTGATTTATTTTCAGATTATTTTGCTTTAGATTTTATACAAGCTATTTATTCTATTCTTGCTGCCAGATTGTAAAGTATTTAAAGATTACAGTTTACAGTAAGAACCAAAGAAATTTTCGTTTCCTCATTGAATTCCTGTGATTTTATCCTTAGCTTCTGGAAGCTGAAGGTCAATAGTTCTTGTCTTATCAATTCTTACAACTTAAGCTAAAAACAGAAAATGACCCAATGACCCACTTTACCCCGCTTTGGTGTTGGGCCGTTTATCTGTTTTAAGGAGGACAATAACCCTTTATTTTTTCACTTCACATTTTAATCTCAAAGAGATTAATGTGATGTGTTCTTTCAATTACGGTCAACATTATCATTTGTTTATTGATCCACTTTGATAGCATGGAAGATAGATTTGTGTCAGGTGCACATACTGTAAGTAATTGAGCTCTTTTCAAAATGATTTTGATTGTTTTCATTGTCTTTCCAAAGAAAGAACTTGTTCAGTTATTTCAAAATGCAGCAGCACTATGTGGACTTACATCACACCAGTCTTGAAATTCTTGCATTGTTTTATGCTTTAGTTACAACTGTCCTTATGAGCAAAAATTGGGCAGAGACTGGCCGTCTTTGGGCATAAAAATGGTTATGTCTGAGGCATTCTGGCAACAGCCTTTCTGCTGTTAAAAAGTGATGGTGTGTCGATTTTCTGGTTTTGTGTCTCTGAATCTGCCAGCCAGAGTCTGAGGGGCGCAGTGTTCGGTAACTTAAAAACAGGCGGAAGACCCACGCCTTCAGCTTGGCTTTTACCTCATTTAACTCGACAGTATGTACGCCATCATAACACTCATTTAACTTTTTTGTACTTTAACTTTATTTTTTGATATATTTGTCTTTTTTTCATTTAACAAAATCTGACCTCTTAACATTATCTTAGTATTTTATGTAAATATCAAACTTTTAGATCACAGTTTAGCTCTCTAGCAGGCATTGTACACAAGCTGCCATTTTTCTAGAGGAGGGTTCAAGTGAATTAAATTGAGTAACTAAATAACATAATTTAGAAGGTGCATTATTGGTGATTTTGTGTGCTTTAGAGTTCATCTTTGAAACTTTTGATAATGCAACAAAAGACAAAAGTCTCAAAGAAGCAAACAACAAGATCTGCAATGCTAAAGGGCAATTTAATGGTAACTGGATCACTGGAAAAAATATTGTTGTGATATTTTTCCTTAAAAACAAGTTCATTTTGTAAACATCATAAACAAAAACTTGGATATTTTTCTACACTGTTGGTTTTTTTCTCACACAGACTGAAGACAGAACAAATGATTGGTTTAGTTACGAACACGAACCAAAAGAGACTTTTTTATACTAGAGGCCCTTTTCACGAGCCTTACAAACAAAAAGAAAATTTAGAGGAACAGGATAGTCATTCCATTTCTTTGCTGTGGGCCCGTTGGTGACTACACAGTGTTCGACGCCTCTTGCGTTGTCTGGCTGCTGTTGTTCCAGCCTGATAGGTAATTTTGGACCCATCAGACCATAGCCACCATCCTTCCTTCTGTGTATCACTGAGTCCAATCCAGGTTGGTGCCTCAGCAGGGTCGAAGTTTCTGATCAGTATCTTGACAAATGTCTCCTCTACAGAACCGCGGACAGACACCAGGTTGGCGTTTTGTGACACGCAGTGGAGTTCTGCATCTGCCCAGATCAATGGTGTAGCAACATATTTGTAGCAGTGGTTTTGAAAAGCTGAACCAGAACATGGGACAATTGCCACGCAGCAGCTTCAACTCCTGTTCATCTGAAAGATCCACATCCATCAGAGCAAGACCAACCAAGATGAGGACCAACATGGTGAAGCTTGTCCAGTTATGTTGAAGATTGGATGAGTCTTTCTAGAGATTTCTTTCAGCTGGTTGTTTCTGGAAATCTTTCAGATGAGGATCAAATGTTTGCTTATATACAGTTCAAACTACCTCCACCCTCGTATGCCCACCTATACATTTTATTAAGCAAACAACCGTACAGTATCTGAAAATGAGTCAGCTTTGATAAGCAGGAATTATATCATCTTCCTGTAAATTAAGGAAAAGTTGTTGTTTTTCCAGTCACTCACGTGAACATTAATGTATTTATGACGTTAAACAGTATCGGAACCAGAAATTGCCAGTAGGCAGTGATTGGTCTGAGTCATGATTTCCATGGCAACCACTATGCCAATCAGGAGCGAGTTTGTTGGAAGTCCACACCTCTACCACTTGAAAGCGGGCCCAGGAGAATCTGTCAATGAAATGTTTTGAACGTTTGACACAGTAAAACATACTTTTAATGAGACATCTGACTGGTCAGTTTACAACTTGAATGATTTGTCATTAAGAAAACATTTAATGCAAGAACAGTTCTGACAAACCAGCAGGTACTTCCTGTTTGAAACACTATGAGGGAGGAGGTCATTCAGTCCAGTTCTCCTATACTATTACTACTGAATAATGTTATAACTATAGTGACCCCAAACGACAGTCTAGTTGCTGCTAATATAATTTTCTTTTGAAAGTCTGGCAGCCAATCATAACAGCAAATGGGATCTGAGTCTGAATGAAGATTGAAACAAATACTGACTTTGTACATTTCTTTTTTAAATGTTTTTTGTTTTTTTTTTTTTGTAAGAAAATGTTGTGTAATTGCCATGATGATCCTTCTGTAAAATGTAGTGTTATTGTAAAAAAAAACATGATGTTTTTAAGACAGCAATGAGAGTTTGTGTAAATGTATTTATTTGATCATTTGTTCTGATGTTTCAATTTTCAATTAGGGGAAGGCACCACTCAACTTTCAAACATTTGCAAAGAAACATTGACGTTTCTTCTGCTCACAGGCTAAATGAAGGACTACAGACAAACAGATTGAAAGTGGATTGAACTGCATCCCATTGGTGTTCAAGCTTTCCGAGAAGCACAAACAAAAGGGAATTTTGAGGAGCAGTCTATATCATTCCATCTCCTGAAGAACCCCCAGTTGGTCACTGCGCAGTTTTCTGGGCCGTTGAAGTTGTTTGGCTCTCCTCTGTTCCAATTCTGGAAATTGTCTGTAGTTCCATCAGACCACAGCCAAAGTCCTTCCTGCTGAGCGTCAGTGTAACCGATCCATGTGGCTCTCTCGTTGCTGTCAAAGTTTGATATGAGAAACTTGACATATCTCTGCTCTTCTGGACTGTGGATGGACACCAGATTCAGTCCTTCTGTCTGACAGTCGCGTTCTGCTTCAGTCCAGGTCCTTTGCGTTGCAAAGTATCTGTAGCAGCGATTGTCAAAGTAGAATGAGAACTCTGGACAGGATTCACGCTTCAGTTCCTGTCCATCTGAAGGAGACACAGCGATCAGTGCAAGACCAACCAAGATGAAGAGAAACATGTCGGAGCTTCAGACGTAGATCTACAGATGGAAGCTTTAACGTCTCTTGTTGGAGTTGCACAGATTGAGGTTCCAGAGGGTGCTGGATGTGAAGAGAACAAGCTGCTTCCTTATATTCTTCTGGGAGTGTCTCCACCCACTCATTCACAAACACCAAAATGTTTCGAGCACACAAAAGCACATTATCTGAATATAAGTTTATCAAAGATTGTAGAAGTGGCCTAATTTTTTTGATGATGCAAAGTCTGTTATCTGTATCTTCAAAACAACCAACATGAATTTTGATATATGAACAAAATAAACCAGAACATGTGGCTCATCCTGTGCTGCACTTGGAGTCCATGTTGAATATTTCAGTTGCACTCCAATGGTTTCACTAAGTTTCTATGATTTCTGTTCAGTAACAGATGAGGGTCACATGCTCCAACTAAGGCCTGAGTTTCAGAATCCCTATTGCCATCTCTTTGGTCTTCATCAATTAAGGAAGGCGTGTCCAAAGTCCAGCCACTACACCTAATGCAGCCCCCATTCAAATTTCCACCAGCCTGCAGGCCCTTTTCATAAAATCAATAATATGCAGCTCCCAGAATTTAAAAAAAAAAACTGTATACCATTTTTGATTGTGTTGGCTAAATGATGTTTCAAGTCGGGGCAACACTGTGACACTTTTTAGCTTATTTCTAAAATGCAAAAATTTTTGATGCTCCTTAAAGGGCCTTTATCATGCTAAAATCGACCTTTATCAGCTTTTAAGTGTATTAGAATGATAATTCCTCATAAAAAACAAACCCAAAGCAGTATTTCGATCCATTCATGCATTTCTGAACATTTCTGTAAAACCATGCTCTCTGAGCACCAGCCCCTCCCAAACCACGACAACATGCGGAACCTCACAAAGTGACGTAGACAAGTGGAGAACAGCCCCTTCTAGGAAGAGTCTGTGCTGCCAGCACCACCCCCAGACTAACACACACGCTTTCCTTGTGGAGCTAACGGTGATCATCCATCTTTGCAAAAGTTCGGTTGTGGTTTTTTTGGGGGGGGGTTCAGACACGCTGCTGAGGCGGCTCTAGGTTCACGTCACGAAATGGATGGAACCCACGAGGAGCGAAAGGAGGAGCCTCACATTTTGAGACGTCACTCTTCCACGTAGGAAAAGGAGTTCGAAAAAAAAAATTCACATTTTGTTAAAAAAAATGTGTTCTTTGGTTTGCCAACAGTAATGTATTATCATATATATATGGATTTAGTTTACTCTGAAACGCTGAAGAATAACATGATATAATTTTGATTATTACGGGGCAGGTGGTCTTTTTGGTCAAACCCTGAATCAGTCAGCTGAGTTCTTTCTCCGCCCCGCTAATTCATCCCATGATGCAACATTCATCTGGACATTTTGATACATGGCAGGACTCTGACTGATGTGTACAGAATGAACATGATGACAAACAACAGTGTCCTTTGGGTTACAGAGAATCTTTATTGGTTACTTTACTTCTGGCTGGTTGGTATTGAAAGGGTTGAAAAACTTGATCTGAAACAAATTATTTTCCTTTATTTCAAAAAATATATAACTGCTTTTATGGTTTGCATCTTCTGAGTTGCACAGTGGTGTAGTGGTTAGTGCTCTTACTTCTCAGTGAGAAGGCCCTGGTTCAGATCCTAGTTGGGTCTATTCTGTGTGGAGTATATATGTGTCTACCACTATTTTGTCAGAGTTGGTCCAGTCGTTTTCTGTTCATGTGGGTAAGAGTGGATCAGAAAATGTCTGCATTTATTTGAATTCTTTCACTACACCTACAGTATTTTCTAAAGTTAAAACTTCTGATGTGACGTAAGGTTCTTCAAGTAATCAAATCATTTTCAAAACAGTTTTTGGGAGACATTCTTGTTTTCATTGAGTGTTTGTGAGGGCGTTTGAATAAAATACAGTGACACAAAATTCATTCATCGTCAAAGACTATCACAGTTTTACAATGAATCACCAACAAAGATCAGTCTGTCCTTTAAAACTGACATCCTGACCTAATTTACACACATCCAGTACAGCCTAAAGGTGTGAATGACGGGAAAGAGATTAGAGTTATCAGCTCCACGCTGAAACAATCACTAGTTAAGCACACAGTGTGATGTAAACAGTGGAACACCAGTTAACACTCTAAAATTGGGGCCCTATGCTTCCCTGTTCAACCTTCACGTTTAAGGTGTTGTTTTGAGGGGGTAAACTACTGAATGATTCCCGAGGGCGACTGTCTGCACTCTGCAGCACAAAGTCGTTGTTTTTCCAGTCACTCACCTGAACATTAATGTATTTCTGTTGTTAAACAGTCATGAAACTGATAATGAGTATTTTGTGAGATTGTGAAATAAGAATTAGCAGGATGTTAATCCTAGAGGACTCCTGTAAAGATAGAACGTAGTCATGTTCCAGTTAGCCGTTATTTTCTTATGTTTGCTGTGTCATCTTTATGAAAATGTTTTGCTGGTTTCTTTAAATAAAATGCAGTTCTCACACTTGGTGCAGATCATGCTATTTGGAACCATTAACTGTAAATGAGGGAGTGTGATGCCACACAAAGAAAATAACTTGCTTCAATTTCCAACAAAATGAAGTTGATTCAGTCGCCATTTTCTTTCGATACAACGTCGCCGTATCGGAACCAGAAATTGCCAGTAGGCAGTGATTGGTCTGAGTCATGATTTCCATGGCAACCACAATTGCCAATCAGGAGCGAGTTTGTTGGAAGTCCACACCTCTAACACTTGAAAGCGGGCCCAGGAGAATCTGTCAATGAAATGTTTTGAACGTTTGACACAGTAAAACATACTTTTAATGAGACATCTGACTGGTCAGTTTACAACTTGAATGATTTGTCATCAAGAAAACATTTAATGCAAGAACAGTTCTGACAAACCAGCAGGTACTTCCTGTTTGAAACACCATGGGGAGGAGGTCATTCAGTCCAGTTCTCCTATACTATTACTACTGAATAATGTTATAACTATAGTGACCCCAAACGACAGTCTAGTTGCTGCTAATAGAATTTTCTTTTGAAAGTCTGGCAGCCAATCATAACAGCAAATGGGATCTGAGTCTGAATGAAGATTGAAACAAATACTGACTTTGTACTTTTTTTTTTACATGTTTATAGTGTTTTGTTTTTTTTTAAAGAAAATGTTGTATAATTGCCATGATGATCCTTCTGTAAAATGTAGTGTTATTGTATAAAAAAACATATATTCCTTTAAGACAGCAATGAGAGTTTGTGTAAATGTATTTATTTGATCATTTGTTTGATGTTTCAATTTTCAATTAGGGGAAGGCACCACTCAACTTTCAAACATTTGCAAAGAAACATTGACGTTTCTTCTGCTCACAGGCTAAATGAAGGACTACAGACAAACAGATTGAAAGTGGATTGAACTGCATCCCATTGGTGTTCACGCTTTCCGAGAAGCACAAACAAAAGGGAATTTTGAGGAGCAGTCTATGTCATTCCATCCCTGAAGAACCCCCAGTTGGTCACTGCGCAGTTTTCTGGCCGTTGAAGTTGTTTGGCTCTCCTCTGTTCCAATTCTGGAAATTGTCTGTAGTTCCATCAGACCACAGCCAAAGTCCTTCCTGCTGAGCGTCAGTGTAACCGATCCATGTGGCTCTCTCGTTGCTGTCAAAGTTTGATATGAGAAACTTGACATATCTCTGCTCTTCTGGACTGTGGATGGACACCAGATTCAGTCCTTCTCTCTGACAGTCGCGTTCTGCTTCACTCCAGGTCCTTTGCGTTGCAAAGTATCTGTAGCAGCGATTGTCAAAGTAGAATGAGAACTCTGCACAGGATTCCACGCTTCAGTTCCTGTCCATCTGAAGGAGACACAGCGATCAGTGCAAGACCAACCAAGATGAAGAGAAACATGTCGGAGCTTCAGACGTAGATCTACAGATGGAAGCTTTAACGTCTCTTGTTGGAGTTGCACAGATTGAGGTTCCAGAGGGTGCTGGATGTGAAGAGAACAAGCTGCTTCCTTATATTCTTCTGGGAGTGTCTCCACCCACTCATTCACAAACGCCAAAATGTTTCCAGCACACAAAAGCACATTATCTGAATATAAGTTTATCAAAGATTGTAGAAGTGGCCTAATTTTTTGATGATGCAAAGTCTGTTATCTATATCTTAAAAACAACCAGGACATGAGATTTTGATATTTGGAACAAAATAAACCAGAACATGTGGCTCATCCTGTTGCTGCACTTGGAGTCCATGTTGAATATTTCAGTTGCACTCCAATGGTTTCACTAAGTTTCTATGATTTCTGTTCAGTAACAGATGAGGGTCACATGCTCCAACTAAGGCCTGGGTTTCAGAATCCCTATTGCCATCTCTTTGGTCTTCATCAATTAAGGAAGGCGTGTCCAAAGTCCGGCCACTACACCTAATGCAGCCCCCATTCAAATTCCCACCAGCCTGCAGGCCCTTTTCATAAAATCAATAATATGCGGCTCCCAGAATTTTATAAAAAAAACAGTGTACCATTTTTGGATTGTGTCTGGCTAAATGATGTTTCAAGTCAGGGCAACACTGTGACACTTTTTAGCTTATTTCTAAAATGCAAAAATTTTTGATGCTCCTTAAAGGGCCTTTATCATGCTAAAATCGACTTTTATCAGCTTTTAAGTGTATTAGAATGATAATTCCTCATAAAAAACAAACCAAAGCAGTATTTCGATCCATTCATGCATTTCTGAACATTTCTGTAAAACCATGCTCTATGAGCACCAGCCCCTCCCAAACCATGACAACATGCGGAACCTCACAAAGTGACGTAGACAAGTGGAGAACAGCCCCTTCTAGGAAGAGTCTGTGCTGCCAGCACCACCCCCAGACTAACACACACACACTTTCACTGTGGAGGTAGCGGTGTTCAGCCATCTTTGCTAAAGTTCGGTTGTTGTTTTTTCTGGGGGGTGGGGGTGGGGGGGGTGTCAGACACGCTAATGAGGCGGCTCTAGACCTACGTCGCGAAATGGAGGGAACCCACGAGGAGCGAAAGGAGGAGCCTCACATTTTGAGGCGTCTCTCTTCCACGTGGGAAAAGAAGTTTGCAAAAAAAAATTCACATTTTGTTAAAAAAAATGTGTTCTTCGGTGTGCCAACAGTAATGTATTATCATATATATATGGATTTAGTTTTACTCTGAAACGCTGAAGAATAACATGATATAATTTTGATTATTACGGGGCAGGTGGTCTTTTTGGTCAAACCCCGAATCAGTCAGCTGAGTTCTTTCTAATTCATCCCATGATGCAACATTCATCTGGACATTTTGATACATGGCAGGACTCTGACTGATGTGTACAGAATGAACATGATGACAGACAACACTGTCCTTCGGCTTATAGCGAATCTTTATTGGTTACTTTACTTCTGGCTGGTTGCTATTGAAAGGGTTGAAAAACATGATCCGAAATGAATTATTTTCCTTTATTTCAAAAAATATATAACTGCTTTTATGGTTAGCATCTTCTGAGTTGCACAGTGGTGTAGTGGTTAGTGCTCTTACTTCTCAGTGAGAAGGGCCTGGTTCAGATCCTAGTTGGGTCTATTCTGTGTGGAGTATATATGTGTCTACCACTATTTTGTCAGAGTTGGTCCAGTCGTTTTCTGTTCATGTGGGTAAGAGTGGATCAGAAAATGTCTGCATTTATTTGAATTCTTTCACTACACCTACAGTATTTTCTAAAGTTAAAACTTCTGATGTGACGTAAGGTTCTTCAAGTAATCAAATCATTTTCAAAACAGTTTTTGGGAGACATTCTTGTTTTCATTGAGTGTTTGTGAGGGCGTTTGAATAAAATACAGTGACACAAAATTCATTCATCGTCAAAGACTATCACAGTTTTACAATGAATCACCAACAAACATCAGTCTGTCCTTTAAAACTGACATCCTGCCCTAATTTACACACATCCAGTACAGCCTAAAGGTGTGAATGACGGGAAAGAGATTAGAGTTATCAGCTCCACGCTGAAACAATCACTAGTTAAGCACACAGTGTGATGTAAACAGTGGAACACCAGTTAACACTCTAAAATTGGGGCCCTATGCTTCCCTGTTCAACCTTCACCCTTAAGGTGTTGTATTGGGGGGTAAACTACCGAATGATTCCCGAGGGCGGCTGTGTCTGCACTCTGCAGTACACCACTCCCCCACTCTGTTCTAAATCAAGCAGTTAACACAGAAGGAAGGACAAAAAAATGAAATGGCGCAACTTTTCTTCAGGAATAGCAACACGGTTTACTTATAAATTGATTGAATTCAAGACTTTTTTTTTCATGAAATAGGAGTAGGCGTTACAGATGTGGACAAATGTTTAGAAAATATGGTGAGAATGATCTCTCTTCGTAGTAAAATAATTGTTTTTACGCAGGAAATGAATAAAACAGGACCAAACTAACAACAATATTAAATAATTGGAGTGAAACTGGTATATAAACAAGGAACTGTCTCATAATGGGGGCCAAATTGTAATATTATTAAACCAACTCTTGTTCTACCACAACAATTAAAATTAAAATCACTGGTAAAGAGGACAACTTTCCATGAAAGTTATTTATTAGTTAAAAAACTATGCAGAAAACCCAAATATCAAGATTTATCTCAAAAGTAGATTCTAATTTTTCAGAGGTTTAAACTTTCAATACGTCTTACAGACTTCAAATAAGGGCATATTTTAGTTGGAAGACTGCTCTACTTTGTTTTGTTTTTTTTATTGTTTTTACCTTAATTTTTAGTGCCTTGTACTTTATAGTTGATAATTTCACAGTTGTGGCATCAAAGTTTTATTCTATTCTAGTTAATTGGAATTTGCAGCATTTTTTTCATTCCCATTGGAGTTAAAATGAAAAGCTAAAAATTAAATGGAATTAATTGGAATGAATTATTATTCCAATTGAAGTGAATTTGCACACAAAACTTTCCCAGCTTAACAATTTTTTACATAACTTTAGAAACTTTAAACAAACCTAGTGTCCACTTTCAGAGCTTAAACATCTTGATGCAATTAAGAATCAAACCACTTCAGATCCAAACTTATCTTAATTTAGCGTGTGCTTAAAGCAAAATTGTTTCTTTCTTAGCTGGAAATAAATTCAGGCATCAACGGTTTAACATGTTCACAAATATAAAAAAAAACAATGAAAAAGTACAGGCCGCTGAATTATAAGTGTCACATAAAACCTATAATTTATTCAATTTCAGTAAAATTTGAACATAGTAAACCACTGCTTTAGAAAAGACGAGGGGCTTCAGCTGACTGAAGGTTGGGTGAGGGGAGACATATTGCTTCATGGTTGATGCATTGTCATTAACAGATGAATTACAACATACTAAACATGAGCATATATTTACACAACAATATTACAAAGCTTTCAACGTGTGTCCTTTTCCTATTGTGACCTTTTTGTTTCTTCATGCAAACAAATTTTACGCAAAATGTTAAGAAAAATAAAAAGAAACAAAGTGCAGTTCTCCTCGGACTTCCTGGTCATTCAGAGTTAAAGACAAAACTCTCGAGTGTGGTCACACTCAGTCGCTCTTCTGCTGCCCTCAAGTGGCCATGAAACACAAAAAAAAAAACACACCTCCACAACTGCTGAATCTTCAAACATGGCACTAAACAAGACATTTGTCACCAAAAAAAAAAAAAACTAATTTCTATATTTAACTAATATAACACCTATTTAAAAATGATGTCATTTGTGTTTGCACATCATGTACAGTCATATGATTGCTCTAAATATCACTGATGTGGTTTTACAACAACGTATGAGGAGAAAAAAACATGATTTCCCATAAAACAGAAAAATAACTTTACATTTATTTTCAACACAATCAGCTTCAATGCTTAAGTAGAAAAGATCACACAGAATACTTGAGCATTATCCCACAAAAACCTCATCATTTTGACTAATATTAAATAGACATTATAAAGGTCAAATAATGCCTTGGAGTGTGACTGAAAATTTAACTTAGGTGTTTCATTTTTGTTACTGAAAAACAGTGACACCTCCTTGAAGCAGCTTTTTTGTTTAAAACATTGCACTTTATCCCCAAATCTGCCCTATATAAGCATCTAAATAACAAAAAGTAGCGAGCAATATTTAGGAGAAGCACATTGGTGATGAGAGTAGTGAGCCACAAACACAACATATTAACCAAAATGATAAAAACTTCACAAATTTACCTGAAAATGTTTGTGACAGCGTTCTCTGACTTCCGGAATGATCCCCACCTTTGCCAAAATGCTTACATGAAGATTTCAGATAGAAATTGAACTTGACCTTTTAGTTAGACGTTTATGGTAGAAGGTTTTAGAAGGAATGTGGCAACTAATATTTTTTAAAAACATTTGATTTTGACATACAGATGAGGAGTGGTTAATAAATAATTGCTCATACAAAAAGCAGGTTATGTGTCTTCCTTTTTCCAGTCCCATTCTAAATGGGGTCTCACAGTTTTCTAAAAATCTATTTCTGAAATGATTTTTTTCTTTTTTTATGTGAACATTTATATCTACTCACAAACTTAGTGGAACAAATGTTGCTCTTGAAGTGCAACATGTCAAATGTTACACCAACAAAACATTTCAAGGATGTACAGACAAAAACAAACAAACTGCTTTTTACAGAAGTTGTGTTTCCATAGCAACCTGACATGGCATACAGTCGAGCGAAGAATCGGATGGAGGAGCAGACGTCATCGCAGGGCTTATTCCAGGAAGTTGAAACACGGCGATTCCAAGAAAAAACAACAAAAAAAGGAGCTGTAGAAAACAGCTGTGCTGCAGAACTCAACGTGACACTTGGCACTGAAAACCGTTAGGTCCACATTATGTACAATCCACGTCTCTCAGCATCTATTCACATTAAGACTTTGTAGAGAATGGTGGATGGAGAGCATTTGGCCAAAAGTCAAGCTGGACAGGAGAGTTTTAAAGTGGTTCACTCTGCAAACGTGTGTTCGCTAAACAAATGTTGATCGTGGGGCTGCAGAGTTTTTTCTGCAAGGCTCTAAAACAAAAAGAAACGTTTTCACTGAAATGATGTAGAAAGGATCAAGTTTTCATTGGCAAAAAAACATACTGATCAACAAGTCAATAAATAACAAATCAATTATTACAATAATAACAACAACAACAAAAGTCTCCACTGGGTTTGACAGGTACTGGACCAAAAAAAAAACCTCCTCTGGCGTCCGTCTTGGTTTGGTAAATCTTCATCTTCCTCCACAGATGTGTAGAAAGCTCACCGGCTTCATACTAACAATCCTTTAAGCACATTTTCATTGTGAGAGTCCTCATGGGTTTGGTCAGAGCGCCCTCTACTGTCACTGCAGATCTTGCCAGTGTTTGATTGTGTGGCAATTTTGCTGCACGAATGCCGGTGCATCCAATGCACCTGTGCATGAGCGCGGTTAGGCGCGCGGCTCCAGCTTGTGCGACAGTTTGAAGAGCGTCTGCTGATTGTCGATGATGTGCAGACAGTGCACGCTCGCTCTCACTTCTGCACTGTCGACTCCAATCACCTCGTTACCTAGGAGACGGAAAAGAATATAAAAAAAGTTAAAGTGAACTTTCTTTCTGGAAGATTCAAGAATGCAGACATGCAATGCAAAGTGCAGGAAACTGCAATGCAATTCAGAGGAAAGACTTTCTAACATGGTTAAAATATACTGGTATGAATGCAGACCACCCATTTAACTGCAGATTAGAGTCGTACAAACATTTAAATCCAATATTTTTCCTCTTTTTTGAGGCCCTTGAGGCTCAGAGAGGTAAAAAATCTATAAACTATAGTTTGAGTTAACATTTCAAATCCCATTTAAACAACTCTAAAAATAAAGAATTTCTTCCCTATCACTTACTTACCCAAACGTATTGTTCTACAGGCTCACCGAATCGTCTACAATCTTAAAATTTTGTGCCTGTGTGCCCCCCGTACAGATTTACCCATTTTTGCCCCCATCCCCTCGTAAGGGCAGTTGTGACTAAGGCTTAAAATAAATCCGATTTGCTGGGGTAAAACAGCACTCACCTGGTTGATCACTTTGGCAGTGGCGAATCATTCTCACTGTGTCTGCAATCATGTGCTGTCAGTTTGAAAAAGAAAAAGAAAAAAACCCAAAACATCAGTAAAACGCTGCATGTAAAAAGAATATATAACAATTTCTAAACCCTTTAACAGCCTTTGGGGCTTTAGCTCCAGTGGTGGCGCTCTTTTGCCCACCGAAACACAGTTAACATTGGAGCAGTGGACTTTGAAGTGGAGAGAAGCAGCTTTGCACTGAAATGCAACACTTTACGTTAGTGATGTGTTGCACGCTGGTGCAAAGTCGACACAAAAAGAATCAGCTGATTCATGTTCATCGCATCAACGGTTGAAGATTTATGGTACGTGTTCTTTATTTGTTGCTGGTGACATAATTTTAAAAAGAGAAGAGACTTTTCTTACCAGTTTTTCAAAGTTGACCAGGTTGTCGTGGAAGGTCTTGTTTCCCTCATGGATAAAAGTGATGTCTAAAGACATAAAAGATGCTCAAAGTGAACAACTTCCACACCGACATGTTTAACAGACATGTGTAAGTTATGGGTTTTAGGAAACCTTTCAGTAGAAGAGGCATAAAGGGGATCTTCGGAGGTTTCATCCTTTTGAAGGCCTCTCTGTAAGCTTTGTGGTTAAGAGATGGATCCTAAAGGAGATTAGAAATCAGCTTCAAACACTGTGGTGCTGAAACAATAGGGTTTAGTTTAACAAGCATCGCCCTGTTCTTACCGTGATGAGCTCCAACTCAGAAAAAAGCTTCTTGAACTTGCCGGGACATTTCTGAAAGAACAGGTTTCACACCGTTGGAGTAAAATGCAAACTTTGATTCCAAAGAAACGAGTAAAATGACGTCCTCACCTCCCATGTTTGGTTAAGTCGACTGACGGCAGCTGTGTTAAGACCCATGATGATGGCAAATGCAGAATTCAGATTTCTTTGGGCTTTACAGCTGCATAAAAACGCACTCATGAACATATTGGATGAAACCAAAACTCCATTAATGAGTTTTTCTTACTGAGCGGCGATTTTGATGAACTTCTTGAGAAGCTGCACTCTCTTGGTGAGGGACACGCACATGAGTACTTCAGACATGACCCACTGCTGGACCTCGTTGCAGCGCTGCAGCAGGAAAGAGAGCGCCGCCGTGTGGCCGCTGCCAGGAGGGCGGCTGAGAGTGTAGTAAACCAGCTCCTGCTGCAAGTCCACAGAAGAAGAAACAAGACACTGTGGTCATAAATCAACAACATTTCTTAACTAATAGAGCTAAACCAACAACATATTTATATACCCAATAAATGAAGACGTATTGAACAATTTCTGATCCTTTTAAGGATTAAAAATGTCAGCATCGAGTTTTGCATGAATGTGCAGATACCTCATGGATGGATTTGAAGAGCGTCCAGTCCAGATGTGTGAGAGCCGTTGCCACATCCCAGGTGTTGATGCCCAAGAGTCGAACCGGCCTCTTGCTTAACTCAACACTGTCAGCTAAAGGAGGCTGTACACACACAGAGAAATAAGTTATATCCACAAAATGATTGTTATGCCTTTAGGACACTCCTTTAACGTGATGGTATGGCTGTTCCCTCGTTTGAGATTTCCAGCTCATTTCAATGAGTTGATGTTATTTGAAACAGAAACTTGGATGACACTTTCAGTTCATTCAAAAGGTGTGTAGTTATACTAAAGATGAATGATTTTTTTTTTACCATGGTGGTAGATGTTTTCTTTGGTGCATTTCTCAGAAGAATATAGACATATTTTGATAAGATTTATACAAACCAAAATCTCATTGAGATCCCTGCGACAGGCCACAAGCCTTCCATTTGGTGTCAGTGACTCTGAATACACACAGTCACTCGGTTGCAGCACTCTTCCCTCTGCAAGAAAGAAGGATGCGAGTTAAAAAAAAATGACTTGAAAGATAGGTTTTTAGCTTTGAAGTTCCACGAGGATTTGTAGCAGCTTAAAACAATTTCACCCTTTGTTTTCTTGTTTGTGTTTACCTCCAGTTTGTGACACAACAGCAAACACCAACATGGTGAAGCTTGTCCAGTTATGTTGAAGATTGGATGAGTCTTTCTGGAGTTTTCTTTCAGCTGGTTGTTTCTGAAAATCTTTCAGATGATGATCAAATGTTTGCTTATATACAGTTCAAACGACCTCCACCCTCATATGCCCACCTATACATGTTATTAAGCAAACAACTGTACAGTATCTGAACATGAGTCAGCTTTGATTAGCAGGAATTATATCATCTTCCTGTAAATTAAGGAAAAGTGGTTGTTTTTCCAGTCACTCACGTGAACATTATTTGTATTTCTGTTGTTAAACAGTCATGAAACTGATAATGAGTATTTTGTGAGATTGTGAAATGAGAATTAGCAGGATGTAAATCCTAGAGGACTCCTGTAAAGATAGAACGTAGTCATGCTCCAGTTAGCAGTTCTTTTCTTATGTTTGCTGTGTCATCTTTATGAAAATGTTTTGTTTGTTTCTTTAAATAAAATGCAGTTCTCACACTTGGTGCAGATCATGCTATTTGAACTGTAAATGAGGGAGTGTGACGCCACACAAAGAAAATAACTTGCTTCAGTTTCCAACAAAACGAGGTCGATTCAGTCGCCATTTTCTTTCGATACACACATCGTCGTATCGGAACCAGAAATTGCCAGTAGGCAGTGATTGGTCTGAGTCATGATTTCCATGGCAACCACTATTGCCAATCAGGAACGAGTTTGTTGGAAGTCCACACCTCTACCACTTGAAAGCGGGCCCAGGAGAATCTGTCAATGAAATGTTTTGAACGTTTGACACAGTAAAACATACTTTTAATGAGACATCTGACTGGTCAGTTTACAACTTGAATGATTTGTCATCAAGAAAACATTTAATGCAAGAACAGTTCTGACAAACCAGCAGGTACTTCCTGTTTGAAACACTATGGGGGAGGAGGTCATTCAGTCCAGTTCTCCTATACTATTACTACTGAATAATGTTATAACTATAGTGACCCCAAACGACAGTCTAGTTGCTGCTAATAGAATTTTCTTTTGAAAGTCTGGCAGCCAATCATAACAGCGAATGGGATCTGAGTCTGAATGAAGATTGAAACAAATACTGACTTTGTACTTTTTTTTTTACATGTTTAGTGTTTTGGTTTTTTTTTAAAGAAAATGTTGTGTAATTGCCATGATGATCCTTCTGTAAAATGTAGTGTTATTGTATAAAAAAACATGTATTTCTTTAAGACAGCAATGAGAGTTTGTGTAAATGTATTTATTTGATCATTTGTTTGATGTTTCAATTTTCAATTAGGAGAAGGCATCACTCAACTTTCAAACATTTGCAAAGAAACATTGACGTTTCTTCTGCTCACAGGCTAAATGAAGGACTACAGACAAACAGATTGAAAGTGGATTGAACTGCATCCCATTGGTGTTCAAGCTTTCCGAGAAGCACAAACAAAAGGGAATTTTGAGGAGCAGTCTATATCATTCCATCCCTGAAGAACCCCCAGTTGGTCACTGCGCAGTTTTCTGGGCCGTTGAAGTTGTTTGGCTCTCCTCTGTTCCAATTCGGAAATTGTCTGTAGTTCCATCAGACCACAGCCAAAGTCCTTCCTGCTGAGCGTCAGTGTAACCGATCCATGTGGCTCTCTCGTTGCTGTCAAAGTTTGATATGAGAAACTTGACATATCTCTGCTCTTCTGGACTGTGGATGGACACCAGATTCAGTCCTTCTCTCTGACAGTCGCGTTCTGCTTCACTCCAGGTCCTTTGCGTTGCAAAGTATCTGTAGCAGCGATTGTCAAAGTAGAATGAGAACTCTGCACAGGATCCACGCTTCAGTTCCTGTCCATCTGAAGGAGACACAGCGATCAGTGCAAGACCAACCAAGATGAAGAGAAACATGTCGGAGCTTCAGACGTAGATCTACAGATGGAAGCTTTAACGTCTCTTGTTGGAGTTGCACAGATTGAGGTTCCAGAGGGTGCTGGATGTGAAGAGAACAAGCTGCTTCCTTATATTCTTCTGGGAGTGTCTCACCCACTCATTCACAAACGCCAAAATGTTTCGAGCACACAAAAGCACATTATCTGAATATAAGTTTATCAAAGATTGTAGAAGTGGCCTAATTTTTTGATGATGCAAAGTCTGTTATCTATATCTTAAAACAACCAGGACATGAGATTTTGATATTTGGAACAAAATAAACCAGAACATGTGGCTCATCCTGTGCTGCACTTGGAGTCCATGTTGAATATTTCAGTTGCACTCCAATGGTTTCACTAAGTTTCTATGATTTCTGTTCAGTAACAGATGAGGGTCACATGCTCCAACTAAGGCCTGGGTTTCAGAATCCCTATTGCCATCTCTTTGGTCTTCATCAATTAAGGAAGGCGTGTCCAAAGTCCGGCCACTACACCTAATGCAGCCCCCATTCAAATTCCCACCAGCCTGCAGGCCCTTTTCATAAAATCAATAATATGCGGCTCCCAGAATTTTATAAAAAAAACATGTGTACCATTTTTGGATTGTGTCTGGCTAAATGATGTTTCAAGTCAGGGGCAACACTGTGACACTTTTTAGCTTATTTCTAAAATGCAAAAATTTTTGATGCTCCTTAAAGGGCCTTTATCATGCTAAAATCGACTTTTATCAGCTTTTAAGTGTATTAGAATGATAATTCCTCATAAAAAACAAACCCAAAGCAGTATTTCGATCCATTCATGCATTTCTGAACATTTCTGTAAAACCATGCTCTATGAGCACCAGCCCTCCCAAACCATGACAACATGCGGAACCTCACAAAGTGACGTAGACAAGTGGAGAACAGCCCCTTCTAGGAAGAGTCTGTGCTGCCAGCACCACCCCCAGACTAACACACACACACTTTCACTGTGGAGGTAGCGGTGTTCAGCCATCTTTGCTAAAGTTCGGTTGTTGTTTTTTCTGGGGGGTGGGGGTGGGGGGGGTGTCAGACACGCTAATGAGGCGGCTCTAGACCTACGTCGCGAAATGGAGGGAACCCACGAGGAGCGAAAGGAGGAGCCTCACATTTTGAGGCGTCTCTCTTCCACGTGGGAAAAGAAGTTTGCAAAAAAAATTCACATTTTGTTAAAAAAAATGTGTTCTTCGGTGTGCCAACAGTAATGTATTATCATATATATATGGATTTAGTTTACTCTGAAACGCTGAAGAATAACATGATATAATTTTGATTATTACGGGGCAGGTGGTCTTTTTGGTCAAACCCCGAATCAGTCAGCTGAGTTCTTTCTAATTCATCCCATGATGCAACATTCATCTGGACATTTTGATACATGGCAGGACTCTGACTGATGTGTACAGAATGAACATGATGACAGACAACACTGTCCTTCGGCTTATAGCGAATCTTTATTGGTTACTTTACTTCTGGCTGGTTGCTATTGAAAGGGTTGAAAAACATGATCCGAAATGAATTATTTTCCTTTATTTCAAAAAATATATAACTGCTTTTATGGTTAGCATCTTCTGAGTTGCACAGTGGTGTAGTGGTTAGTGCTCTTACTTCTCAGTGAGAAGGGCCTGGTTCAGATCCTAGTTGGGTCTATTCTGTGTGGAGTATATATGTGTCTACCACTATTTTGTCAGAGTTGGTCCAGTCGTTTTCTGTTCATGTGGGTAAGAGTGGATCAGAAAATGTCTGCATTTATTTGAATTCTTTCACTACACCTACAGTATTTTCTAAAGTTAAAACTTCTGATGTGACGTAAGGTTCTTCAAGTAATCAAATCATTTTCAAAACAGTTTTTGGGAGACATTCTTGTTTTCATTGAGTGTTTGTGAGGGCGTTTGAATAAAATACAGTGACACAAAATTCATTCATCGTCAAAGACTATCACAGTTTTACAATGAATCACCAACAAACATCAGTCTGTCCTTTAAAACTGACATCCTGCCCTAATTTACACACATCCAGTACAGCCTAAAGGTGTGAATGACGGGAAAGAGATTAGAGTTATCAGCTCCACGCTGAAACAATCACTAGTTAAGCACACAGTGTGATGTAAACAGTGGAACACCAGTTAACACTCTAAAATTGGGGCCCTATGCTTCCCTGTTCAACCTTCACCCTTAAGGTGTTGTATTGGGGGGTAAACTACCGAATGATTCCCGAGGGCGGCTGTGTCTGCACTCTGCAGTACACCACTCCCCCACTCTGTTCTAAATCAAGCAGTTAACACAGAAGGAAGGACAAAAAAATGAAATGGCGCAACTTTTCTTCAGGAATAGCAACACGGTTTACTTATAAATTGATTGAATTCAAGACTTTTTTTTTCATGAAATAGGAGTAGGCGTTACAGATGTGGACAAATGTTTAGAAAATATGGTGAGAATGATCTCTCTTCGTAGTAAAATAATTGTTTTACGCAGGAAATGAATAAAACAGGACCAAACTAACAACAATATTAAATAATTGGAGTGAAACTGGTATATAAACAAGGAACTGT
The DNA here is from genome assembly GCA_014656515.1 of Oryzias celebensis. NCBI lineage: Eukaryota > Metazoa > Chordata > Actinopteri > Beloniformes > Adrianichthyidae > Oryzias > Oryzias celebensis. The sequence continues at coordinate 61,283 of BNCR01000079.1, read as the reverse complement.
CTCATAATGGGGGCCAAATTGTAATATTATTAAACCAACTCTTGTTCTACCACAACAATTAAAATTAAAATCACTGGTAAAGAGGACAACTTTCCATGAAAGTTATTTATTAGTTAAAAACTATGCAGAAAACCCAAATATCAAGATTTATCTCAAAAGTAGATTCTAATTTTTCAGAGGTTTAAACTTTCAATACGTCTTACAGACTTCAAATAAGGGCATATTTTAGTTGGAAGACTGCTCTACTTTGTTTTGTTTTTTTTATTGTTTTTACCTTAATTTTTAGTGCCTTGTACTTTATAGTTGATAATTTCACAGTTGTGGCATCAAAGTTTTATTCTATTCTAGTTAATTGGAATTTGCAGCATTTTTTTCATTCCCATTGGAGTTAAAATGAAAAGCTAAAAATTAAATGGAATTAATTGGAATGAATTATTATTCCAATTGAAGTGAATTTGCACACAAAACTTTCCCAGCTTAACAATTTTTTACATAACTTTAGAAACTTTAAACAAACCTAGTGTCCACTTTCAGAGCTTAAACATCTTGATGCAATTAAGAATCAAACCACTTCAGATCCAAACTTATCTTAATTTAGCGTGTGCTTAAAGCAAAAATTGTTTCTTTCTTAGCTGGAAATAAATTCAGGCATCAACGGTTTAACATGTTCACAAATATAAAAAAAAACAATGAAAAAGTACAGGCCGCTGAATTATAAGTGTCACATAAAACCTATAATTTATTCAATTTCAGTAAAATTTGAACATAGTAAACCACTGCTTTAGAAAAGACGAGGGGCTTCAGCTGACTGAAGGTTGGGTGAGGGGAGACATATTGCTTCATGGTTGATGCATTGTCATTAACAGATGAATTACAACATACTAAACATGAGCATATATTTACACAACAATATTACAAAGCTTTCAACGTGTGTCCTTTTCCTATTGTGACCTTTTTGTTTCTTCATGCAAACAAATTTTACGCAAAATGTTAAGAAAAATAAAAAGAAACAAAGTGCAGTTCTCCTCGGACTTCCTGGTCATTCAGAGTTAAAGACAAAACTCTCGAGTGTGGTCACACTCAGTCGCTCTTCTGCTGCCCTCAAGTGGCCATGAAACACAAAAAAAAAAACACACCTCCACAACTGCTGAATCTTCAAACATGGCACTAAACAAGACATTTGTCACCAAAAAAAAAAAAAACTAATTTCTATATTTAACTAATATAACACCTATTTAAAAATGATGTCATTTGTGTTTGCACATCATGTACAGTCATATGATTGCTCTAAATATCACTGATGTGGTTTTACAACAACGTATGAGGAGAAAAAAACATGATTTCCCATAAAACAGAAAAATAACTTTACATTTATTTTCAACACAATCAGCTTCAATGCTTAAGTAGAAAAAGATCACACAGAATACTTGAGCATTATCCCACAAAAACCTCATCATTTTGACTAATATTAAATAGACATTATAAAGGTCAAATAATGCCTTGGAGTGTGACTGAAAATTTAACTTAGGTGTTTCATTTTTGTTACTGAAAAACAGTGACACCTCCTTGAAGCAGCTTTTTTGTTTAAAACATTGCACTTTATCCCCAAATCTGCCCTATATAAGCATCTAAATAACAAAAAGTAGCGAGCAATATTTAGGAGAAGCACATTGGTGATGAGAGTAGTGAGCCACAAACACAACATATTAACCAAAATGATAAAAACTTCACCAAATTTACCTGAAAATGTTTGTGACAGCGTTCTCTGACTTCCGGAATGATCCCCACCTTTGCCAAAATGCTTACATGAAGATTTCAGATAGAAATTGAACTTGACCTTTTAGTTAGACGTTTATGGTAGAAGGTTTTAGAAGGAATGTGGCAACTAATATTTTTTAAAAACATTTGATTTTGACATACAGATGAGGAGTGGTTAATAAATAATTGCTCATACAAAAAGCAGGTTATGTGTCTTCCTTTTTCCAGTCCCATTCTAAATGGGGTCTCACAGTTTCTAAAAATCTATTTCTGAAATGATTTTTTTCTTTTTTTATGTGAACATTTATATCTACTCACAAACTTAGTGGAACAAATGTTGCTCTTGAAGTGCAACATGTCAAATGTTACACCAACAAAACATTTCAAGGATGTACAGACAAAAACAAACAAACTGCTTTTTACAGAAGTTGTGTTTCCATAGCAACCTGACATGGCATACAGTCGAGCGAAGAATCGGATGGAGGAGCAGACGTCATCGCAGGGCTTATTCCAGGAAGTTGAAACACGGCGATTCCAAGAAAAAACAACAAAAAAAGGAGCTGTAGAAAACAGCTGTGCTGCAGAACTCAACGTGACACTTGGCACTGAAAACCGTTAGGTCCACATTATGTACAATCCACGTCTCTCAGCATCTATTCACATTAAGACTTTGTAGAGAATGGTGGATGGAGAGCATTTGGCCAAAAGTCAAGCTGGACAGGAGAGTTTTAAAGTGGTTCACTCTGCAAACGTGTGTTCGCTAAACAAATGTTGATCGTGGGGCTGCAGAGTTTTTTCTGCAAGGCTCTAAAACAAAAAGAAACGTTTTCACTGAAATGATGTAGAAAGGATCAAGTTTTCATTGGCAAAAAAACATACTGATCAACAAGTCAATAAATAACAAATCAATTATTACAATAATAACAACAACAACAAAAGTCTCCACTGGGTTTGACAGGTACTGGACCAAAAAAAAAACCTCCTCTGGCGTCCGTCTTGGTTTGGTAAATCTTCATCTTCCTCCACAGATGTGTAGAAAGCTCACCGGCTTCATACTAACAATCCTTTAAGCACATTTTCATTGTGAGAGTCCTCATGGGTTTGGTCAGAGCGCCCTCTACTGTCACTGCAGATCTTGCCAGTGTTTGATTGTGTGGCAATTTTGCTGCCACGAATGCCGGTGCATCCAATGCACCTGTGCATGAGCGCGGTTAGGCGCGCGGCTCCAGCTTGTGCGACAGTTTGAAGAGCGTCTGCTGATTGTCGATGATGTGCAGACAGTGCACGCTCGCTCTCACTTCTGCACTGTCGACTCCAATCACCTCGTTACCTAGGAGACGGAAAAGAATATAAAAAAAGTTAAAGTGAACTTTCTTTCTGGAAGATTCAAGAATGCAGACATGCAATGCAAAGTGCAGGAAACTGCAATGCAATTCAGAGGAAAGACTTTCTAACATGGTTAAAATATACTGGTATGAATGCAGACCACCCATTTAACTGCAGATTAGAGTCGTACAAACATTTAAATCCAATATTTTTCCTCTTTTTTGAGGCCCTTGAGGCTCAGAGAGGTAAAAAATCTATAAACTATAGTTTGAGTTAACATTTCAAATCCCATTTAAACAACTCTAAAAATAAAGAATTTCTTCCCTATCACTTACTTACCCAAACGTATTGTTCTACAGGCTCACCGAATCGTCTACAATCTTAAAATTTTGTGCCTGTGTGCCCCCCGTACAGATTTACCCATTTTTGCCCCATCCCCTCGTAAGGGCAGTTGTGACTAAGGCTTAAAATAAATCCGATTTGCTGGGGTAAAACAGCACTCACCTGGTTGATCACTTTGGCAGTGGCGAATCATTCTCACTGTGTCTGCAATCATGTGCTGTCAGTTTGAAAAAGAAAAAGAAAAAAACCCAAAACATCAGTAAAACGCTGCATGTAAAAAGAATATATAACAATTTCTAAACCCTTTAACAGCCTTTGGGGCTTTAGCTCCAGTGGTGGCGCTCTTTTGCCCACCGAAACACAGTTAACATTGGAGCAGTGGACTTTGAAGTGGAGAGAAGCAGCTTTGCACTGAAATGCAACACTTTACGTTAGTGATGTGTTGCACGCTGGTGCAAAGTCGACACAAAAAGAATCAGCTGATTCATGTTCATCGCATCAACGGTTGAAGATTTATGGTACGTGTTCTTTATTTGTTGCTGGTGACATAATTTTAAAAAGAGAAGAGACTTTTCTTACCAGTTTTTCAAAGTTGACCAGGTTGTCGTGGAAGGTCTTGTTTCCCTCATGGATAAAAGTGATGTCTAAAGACATAAAAGATGCTCAAAGTGAACAACTTCCACACCGACATGTTTAACAGACATGTGTAAGTTATGGGTTTTAGGAAACCTTTCAGTAGAAGAGGCATAAAGGGGATCTTCGGAGGTTTCATCCTTTTGAAGGCCTCTCTGTAAGCTTTGTGGTTAAGAGATGGATCCTAAAGGAGATTAGAAATCAGCTTCAAAACACTGTGGTGCTGAAACAATAGGGTTTAGTTTAACAAGCATCGCCCTGTTCTTACCGTGATGAGCTCCAACTCAGAAAAAAGCTTCTTGAACTTGCCGGGACATTTCTGAAAGAACAGGTTTCACACCGTTGGAGTAAAATGCAAACTTTGATTCCAAAGAAACGAGTAAAATGACGTCCTCACCTCCCATGTTTGGTTAAGTCGACTGACGGCAGCTGTGTTAAGACCCATGATGATGGCAAATGCAGAATTCAGATTTCTTTGGGCTTTACAGCTGCATAAAAACGCACTCATGAACATATTGGATGAAACCAAAACTCCATTAATGAGTTTTTCTTACTGAGCGGCGATTTTGATGAACTTCTTGAGAAGCTGCACTCTCTTGGTGAGGGACACGCACATGAGTACTTCAGACATGACCCACTGCTGGACCTCGTTGCAGCGCTGCAGCAGGAAAGAGAGCGCCGCCGTGTGGCCGCTGCCAGGAGGGCGGCTGAGAGTGTAGTAAACCAGCTCCTGCTGCAAGTCCACAGAAGAAGAAACAAGACACTGTGGTCATAAATCAACAACATTTCTTAACTAATAGAGCTAAACCAACAACATATTTATATACCCAATAAATGAAGACGTATTGAACAATTTCTGATCCTTTTAAGGATTAAAAATGTCAGCATCGAGTTTTGCATGAATGTGCAGATACCTCATGGATGGATTTGAAGAGCGTCCAGTCCAGATGTGTGAGAGCCGTTGCCACATCCCAGGTGTTGATGCCCAAGAGTCGAACCGGCCTCTTGCTTAACTCAACACTGTCAGCTAAAGGAGGCTGTACACACACAGAGAAATAAGTTATATCCACAAAATGATTGTTATGCCTTTAGGACACTCCTTTAACGTGATGGTATGGCTGTTCCCTCGTTTGAGATTCCAGCTCATTTCAATGAGTTGATGTTATTTGAAACAGAAACTTGGATGACACTTTCAGTTCATTCAAAAGGTGTGTAGTTATACTAAAGATGAATGATTTTTTTTTACCATGGTGGTAGATGTTTTCTTTGGTGCATTTCTCAGAAGAATATAGACATATTTTGATAAGATTTATACAAACCAAAATCTCATTGAGATCCCTGCGACAGGCCACAAGCCTTCCATTTGGTGTCAGTGACTCTGAATACACACAGTCACTCGGTTGCAGCACTCTTCCCTCTGCAAGAAAGAAGGATGCGAGTAAAAAAAAATGACTTGAAAGATAGGTTTTTAGCTTTGAAGTTCCACGAGGATTTGTAGCAGCTTAAAACAATTTCACCCTTTGTTTTCTTGTTTGTGTTTACCTCCAGTTTGTGACACAACAGCAAACACCAACATGGTGAAGCTTGTCCAGTTATGTTGAAGATTGGATGAGTCTTTCTGGAGTTTTCTTTCAGCTGGTTGTTTCTGAAAATCTTTCAGATGATGATCAAATGTTTGCTTATATACAGTTCAAACGACCTCCACCCTCATATGCCCACCTATACATGTTATTAAGCAAACAACTGTACAGTATCTGAACATGAGTCAGCTTTGATTAGCAGGAATTATATCATCTTCCTGTAAATTAAGGAAAAGTGGTTGTTTTTCCAGTCACTCACGTGAACATTATTTGTATTTCTGTTGTTAAACAGTCATGAAACTGATAATGAGTATTTTGTGAGATTGTGAAATGAGAATTAGCAGGATGTAAATCCTAGAGGACTCCTGTAAAGATAGAACGTAGTCATGCTCCAGTTAGCAGTTCTTTTCTTATGTTTGCTGTGTCATCTTTATGAAAATGTTTTGTTTGTTTCTTTAAATAAAATGCAGTTCTCACACTTGGTGCAGATCATGCTATTTGAACTGTAAATGAGGGAGTGTGACGCCACACAAAGAAAATAACTTGCTTCAGTTTCCAACAAAACGAGGTCGATTCAGTCGCCATTTTCTTTCGATACACACATCGTCGTATCGGAACCAGAAATTGCCAGTAGGCAGTGATTGGTCTGAGTCATGATTTCCATGGCAACCACTATTGCCAATCAGGAACGAGTTTGTTGGAAGTCCACACCTCTACCACTTGAAAGCGGGCCCAGGAGAATCTGTCAATGAAATGTTTTGAACGTTTGACACAGTAAAACATACTTTTAATGAGACATCTGACTGGTCAGTTTACAACTTGAATGATTTGTCATCAAGAAAACATTTAATGCAAGAACAGTTCTGACAAACCAGCAGGTACTTCCTGTTTGAAACACTATGGGGGAGGAGGTCATTCAGTCCAGTTCTCCTATACTATTACTACTGAATAATGTTATAACTATAGTGACCCCAAACGACAGTCTAGTTGCTGCTAATAGAATTTTCTTTTGAAAGTCTGGCAGCCAATCATAACAGCGAATGGGATCTGAGTCTGAATGAAGATTGAAACAAATACTGACTTTGTACTTTTTTTTTTACATGTTTAGTGTTTTGGTTTTTTTTAAAGAAAATGTTGTGTAATTGCCATGATGATCCTTCTGTAAAATGTAGTGTTATTGTATAAAAAAACATGTATTTCTTTAAGACAGCAATGAGAGTTTGTGTAAATGTATTTATTTGATCATTTGTTTGATGTTTCAATTTTCAATTAGGAGAAGGCATCACTCAACTTTCAAACATTTGCAAAGAAACATTGACGTTTCTTCTGCTCACAGGCTAAATGAAGGACTACAGACAAACAGATTGAAAGTGGATTGAACTGCATCCCATTGGTGTTCAAGCTTTCCGAGAAGCACAAACAAAAGGGAATTTTGAGGAGCAGTCTATATCATTCCATCCCCTGAAGAACCCCCAGTTGGTCACTGCGCAGTTTTCTGGGCCGTTGAAGTTGTTTGGCTCTCCTCTGTTCCAATTCCGGAAATTGTCTGTAGTTCCATCAGACCACAGCCAAAGTCCTTCCTGCTGAGCGTCAGTGTAACCGATCCATGTGGCTCTCTCGTTGCTGTCAAAGTTTGATATGAGAAACTTGACATATCTCTGCTCTTCTGGACTGTGGATGGACACCAGATTCAGTCCTTCTCTCTGACAGTCGCGTTCTGCTTCACTCCAGGTCCTTTGCGTTGCAAAGTATCTGTAGCAGCGATTGTCAAAGTAGAATGAGAACTCTGCACAGGATCCACGCTTCAGTTCCTGTCCATCTGAAGGAGACACAGCGATCAGTGCAAGACCAACCAAGATGTAGAGAAACATGTTGGAGCTTCAGACGTAGATCTACAGATGGAAGCTTTAACGTCTCTTGTTGGAGTTGCACAGATTGAGGTTCCAGAGGGTGCTGGATGTGAAGAGAACAAGCTGCTTCCTTATATTCTTCTGGGAGTGTCTCCACCCACTCATTCACAAACACCAAAATGTTTCGAGCACACAAAAGCACATTATCTGAATATAAGTTTATCAAAGATTGTAGAAGTGGCCTAATTTTTTGATGATGCAAAGTCTGTTATCTATATCTTCAAAACAACCAGGACATGAGATTTTGATATTTGGAACAAAATAAACCAGAACATGTGGTTCATCCTGTGCTGCACTTGGAGTCCATGTTGAATATTTCAGTTGCACTCCAATGGTTTCACTAAGTTTCTATGATTTCTGTTCAGTAACAGATGAGGGTCACATGCTCCAACTAAGGCCTGGGTTTCAGAATCCCTATTGCCATCTCTTTGGTCTTCATCAATTAAGGAAGGCGTGTCCAAAGTCCGGCCACTACACCTAATGCAGCCCCCATTCAAATTCCCACCAGCCTGCAGGCCCTTTTCATAAAATCAATAATATGCGGCTCCCAGAATTTTATAAAAAAAAACTGTGTGTACCATTTTTGTATTGTGGTTGGCTAAATGATGTTTCAAGTCGGGGCAACACTGTGACACTTTTTAGCTTATTTCTAAAATGCAAAAATTTTTGATGCTCCTTAAAGGGCCTTTATCATGCTAAAATCGACTTTTATCAGGTTTTAAGTGTATTAGAATGATAATTCCTCATAAAAAACAAACCCAAAGCAGTATTTCGATCCATTCATGCATTTCTGAACATTTCTGTAAAACCATGCTCTATGAGCACCAGCCCCTCCCAAACCACGACAACATGCGGAACCTCACAAAGTGACGTAGACAAGTGGAGAACAGCCCCTTCTAGGAAGAGTCTGTGCTGCCAGCACCACCCCCAGACTAACACACACACACTTTCACTGTGGAGGTAGCGGTGTTCAGCCATCTTTGCTAAAGTTCGGTTGTTGTTTTTTCTGGGGGGTGGGGGGTGGGGGGGGTGTCAGACACGCTAATGAGGCGGCTCTAGACCTACGTCGCGAAATGGAGGGAACCCACGAGGAGCGAAAGGAGGAGCCTCACATTTTGAGGCGTCTCTCTAGGAAAAGGAGTTTGCAAAAAAAATTCACATTTTGTTAAAAAAATGTGTTCTTTGGTTTGCCAACAGTAATATATTATCATATATATATGGATTTAGTTTACTCTGAAACGCTGAAGAATAACATGATATAATTTTGATTATTACGGGGCAGGTGGTCTTTTTGGTCAAACCCTGAATCAGTCAGCTGAGTTCTTTCTCCGCCCCGCTAATTCATCCCATGATGCAACATTCATCTGGACATTTTGATACATGGCAGGACTCTGACTGATGTGTACAGAATGAACATGATGACAGACAACACTGTCCTTTGGCTTACAGCGAATCTTTATTGGTTACTTTACTTCTGGCTGGTTGCTATTGAAAGGGTTGAAAAACATGATCCGAAATGAATTATTTTCCTTTATTTCAAAAAATATATAACTGCTTTTATGGTTTGCATCTTCTGAGTTGCACAGTGGTGTAGTGGTTAGTGCTCTTACTTCTCAGTCAGAAGGCCCTGGTTCAGATCCTAGTTGGGTCTATTCTGTGTGGAGTATATATGTGTCTACCACTATTTTGTCAGAGTTGGTCCAGTCGTTTTCTGTTCATGTGGGTAAGAGTGGATCAGAAAATGTCTGCATTTATTTGAATTCTTTCACTACACCTACAGTATTTTCTAAAGTTAAAACTTCTGATGTGACGTAAGGTTCTTCAAGTAATCAAATCATTTTCAAAACAGTTTTTGGGAGACATTCTTGTTTTCATTGAGTGTTTGTGAGGGCGTTTGAATAAAATACAGTGACACAAAATTCATTCATCGTCAAAGACTATCACAGTTTTACAATGAATCACCAACAAAGATCAGTCTGTCCTTTAAAACTGACATCCTGACCTAATTTACACACATCCAGTACAGCCTAAAGGTGTGAATGACGGGAAAGAGATTAGAGTTATCAGCTCCACGCTGAAACAATCACTAGTTAAGCACACAGTGTGATGTAAACAGTGGAACACAGTTAACACTCTAAAATTGGGGCCTTATGCTTCCCTGTTCAACCTTCACTTTTAAGGTGTTGTATTGGGGGGGTAAACTACCGAATGATTCCCGAGGGCGGCTGTGTCTGCACTCTGCAGTACACCACTCCCCCACTCTGTTCTAAATCAAGCAGTTAACACAGAAGGAAGGACAAAAAAATGAAATGGCGCAACTTTTCTTCAGGAATAGCAACACGGTTTACTTATAAATTGATTGAATTCAAGACTTTTTTTTTCATGAAATAGGAGTAGGCGTTACAGATGTGGACAAATGTTTAGAAAATATGGTGAGAATGATCTCTCTTCGTAGTAAAATAATTGTTTTACGCAGGAAATGAATAAAACAGGACCAAACTAACAACAATATTAAATAATTGGAGTGAAACTGGTATATAAACAAGGAACTGTCTCATAATGGGGGCCAAATTGTAATATTATTAAACCAACTCTTGTTCTACCACAACAATTAAAATTAAAATCACTGGTAAAGAGGACAACTTTCCATGAAAGTTATTTATTAGTTAAAAACTATGCAGAAAACCAAAATATCAAGATTTATCTCAAAAGTAGATTCTAATTTTTAAGAGGTTTAAACTTTCAATGCGTCTTACAGACTTCAAATAAGGGTATATTTTAGTTGGAAGACTGCTCTACTTTGTTTTGTTTTTTTATTGTTTTTACCTTAATTTTTAGTGCCTTGTACTTTATAGTTGATAATTTCACAGTTGTGGTATCAATAAAGGTTTACTCTATTCTAGTTAATTGGAATTTGCAGCATTTTTTTCATTCCCTTTGGAGTTAAAATGAAAAGCTAAAAATTAAATGGAATTAATTGGAATGAATTATTATTCCAATTGAAGTGAATTTGCACACAAAACTTTCCCAGCTTAACAGTTTTTTACATAAACTTAGAACTTTTTAAACAAAACCTAGTGTCCACTTTCAGAGCTTAAACATCTTGATGCAAATAAGAATCAAACCACTTCAGATCCAAACTTATCTTAATTTAGCGTGTGCTTAAAGCAAAAATTGTTTCTTTCTTAGCTGGAAATAAATTCAGGCATCAACGGTTTAACATGTTCACAAATATAAAAAAAACAATGAAAAAGTAAAGGCCGCTCAATTATAAGTGTCACATAAAACCTATAATTTATTCAATTTCAGTAAAACTTGAACATAGTAAACCACTGCTTTAGAAAAGACGAGGGGCTTCAGCTGACTGAAGGTTGGGTGAGGGGAGACATATTGCTTCGTGGTTGATGCATTGTCATTAACAGATGAATTACAACATACTAAACATGAGCATATATTTACACAACAATATTACAAAGCTTTCAACGTGTGTCCTTTTCCTATTGTGACCTTTTTGTTTCTTCATGCAAACAAATTTTACGCAAAATGTTAAGAAAAATAAAAAGAAACAAAGTGCAGTTCTCCTCGGACTTCCTGGTCATTCAGAGTTAAAGACAAAACTCTCGAGTGTGGTCACACTCAGTCGCTCTTCTGCTGCCCTCAAGTGGCCATGAAACACAAAAAAAAAAACACACCTCCACAACTGCTGAATCTTCAAACATGGCACTAAACAAGACATTTGTCACCAAAAAAAAAAAAAACTAATTTCTATATTTAACTAATATAACACCTATTTAAAAATGATGTCATTTGTGTTTGCACATCATGTACAGTCATATGATTGCTCTAAATATCACTGATGTGGTTTTACAACAACGTATGAGGAGAAAAAAACATGATTTCCCATAAAACAGAAAAATAACTTTACATTTATTTTCAACACAATCAGCTTCAATGCTTAAGTAGAAAAAGATCACACAGAATACTTGAGCATTATCCCACAAAAACCTCATCATTTTGACTAATATTAAATAGACATTATAAAGGTCAAATAATGCCTTGGAGTGTGACTGAAAATTTAACTTAGGTGTTTCATTTTTGTTACTGAAAAACAGTGACACCTCCTTGAAGCAGCTTTTTTGTTTAAAACATTGCACTTTATCCCCAAATCTGCCCTATATAAGCATCTAAATAACAAAAAGTAGCGAGCAATATTTAGGAGAAGCACATTGGTGATGAGAGTAGTGAGCCACAAACACAACATATTAACCAAAATGATAAAAACTTCACCAAATTTACCTGAAAATGTTTGTGACAGCGTTCTCTGACTTCCGGAATGATCCCCACCTTTGCCAAAATGCTTACATGAAGATTTCAGATAGAAATTGAACTTGACCTTTTAGTTAGACGTTTATGGTAGAAGGTTTTAGAAGGAATGTGGCAACTAATATTTTTTAAAAACATTTGATTTTGACATACAGATGAGGAGTGGTTAATAAATAATGGCTCATACAAAAAGCAGGTTATGTGTCTTCCTTTTTCCAGTCCCATTCTAAATGGGGTCTCACAGTTTCTAAAAATCTATTTCTGAAATGATTTTTTTCTTTTTTTATGTGAACATTTATATCTACTCACAAACTTAGTGGAACAAATGTTGCTCTTGAAGTGCAACATGTCAAATGTTACACCAACAAAACATTTCAAGGATGTACAGACAAAAACAAACAAACTGCTTTTTACAGAGGTTGTGTTTCCATAGCAACCTGACATGGCATACAGTCGAGCGAAGAATCGGATGGAGGAGCAGACGTCATCGCAGGGCTTATTCCAGGAAGTTGAAACACGGCGATTCCAAGAAAAAACAACAAAAAAAGGAGCTGTAGAAAACAGCTGTGCTGCAGAACTCAACGTGACACTTGGCACTGAAAACCGTTAGGTCCACATTATGTACAATCCACGTCTCTCAGCATCTATTCACATTAAGACTTTGTAGAGAATGGTGGATGGAGAGCATTTGGCCAAAAGTCAAGCTGGACAGGAGAGTTTTAAAGTGGTTCACTCTGCAAACGTGTGTTCGCTAAACAAATGTTGATCGTGGGGCTGCAGAGTTTTTTCTGCAAGGCTCTAAAATAAAAAGAAACGTTTTCACTGAAATGATGTAGAAAGGATCAAGTTTTCATTGGCAAAAAAACATACTGATCAACAAATCAATAAATAACAAATCAATTATTACAATAATAACAACAACAACAAAAGTCTCCACTGGGTTTGACAGGTACTGGACCAAAAAAAAAACCTCCTCTGGCGTCCGTCTCGGTTTGGTAAATCTTCATCTTCCTCCACAGATGTGTAGAAAGCTCACCGGCTTCATACTAACAATCCTTTAAGCACATTTTCATTGTGAGAGTCCTCATGGGTTTGGTCAGAGCGCCCTCTACTGTCACTGCAGATCTTGCCAGTGTTTGATTGTGTGGCAATTTTGCTGACACGAATGCCGGTGCATCCAATGCACCTGTGCATGAGCGCGGTTAGGCGCGCGGCTCCAGCTTGTGCGACAGTTTGAAGAGCGTCTGCTGATTGTCGATGATGTGCAGACAGTGCACGCTCGCTCTCACTTCTGCACTGTCGACTCCAATCACCTCGTTACCTAGGAGACGGAAAAGAATATAAAAAAAGTTAAAGTGAACTTTCTTTCTGGAAGATTCAAGAACGCAGACATGCAATGCAAAGTGCAGGAAACTGCAATGCAATTCAGAGGAAAGACTTTCTAACATGGTTAAAATATACTGGTATGAATGCAGACCACCCATTTAACTGCAGATTAGAGTCGTACAAACATTTAAATCCAATATTTTTCTTCTTTTTTGAGGCCCTTGAGGCTCAGAGAGGTAAAAAATCTATAAACTATAGTTTGAGTTAACATTTCAAAACCCATTTAAACAACTCTAAAAATAAAGAATTTCTTCCCTATCACTTACTTACCCAAACGTTTTGTTCTACAGGCTCACCGAATGGTCTACAATCTTAAAATTTTGTGCCTGTGTGCCCCCCGTACAGATTTACCCATTTTTGCCCCCATCCCCTCGTGAGGGCAGTTGTGACTAAGGCTTAAAATAAATCCGATTTGCTGGGGTAAAACAGCACTCACCTGGTTGATCACTTTGGCAGTGGCGAATCATTCTCACTGTGTCTGCAATCATGTGCTGTCAGTTTGAAAAAGAAAAAGAAAAAAACCCAAAACATCAGTAAAACGCTGCATGTAAAAAGAATATATAACAATTTCTAAACTCTTTAACAGCCTTTGGGGCTTTAGCTCCAGTGGTGGCGCTCTTTTGCCCACCGAAACTCATCGTTGACACAGTTAACATTGGAGCAGTGGACTTTGAAGTGGAGAGAAGCAGCTTTGCACTGAAATGCAACACTTTACTTTAGTGATGTGTTGCACGCTGGTGCAAAGTCGACACAAAAAGAATCAGCTGATTCATGTTCATCGCATCAACGGTTGAAGATTTATGGTACGTGTTCTTTATTTGTTGCTGGTGACATAATTTTAAAAAGAGAAGAGACTTTTCTTACCAGTTTTTCAAAGTTCACCCGGTTGTCGTGGAAGGTATTGTTTCCCTCATGGATAAAAGTGATGTCTAAAGACATAAAAGATGCTCAAAGTGAACAACTTCCACACCGACATGTTTAACAGACATGTGTAAGTTATGGGTTTTAGGAAACCTTTCAGTAAAAGAGGCATAAAGGGGATCTTCGGAGGTTTCATCCTTTTGAAGGCCTCTCTGTAAGCTTTGTGGTTAAGAGATGGATCCTAAAGGAGATTAGAAATCAGCTTCAAAACACTGTGGTGCTGAAACAATAGGGTTTAGTTTAACAAGCATCGCCCTGTTCTTACCGTGATGAGCTCCAACTCAGAAAAAAGCTTCTTGAACTTGCCGGGACATTTCTGAAAGAGCAGGTTTCACACCGTTGGAGTAAAGATACAAACTTTGATTCCAAAGAAACACGTAAAATGACGTCCTCACCTCCCACGTTTGGTTAAGTCGACTGACGGCAGCTGTGTTAAGACCCATGATGATGGCAAATGCAGAATTCAGATTTCTTTGGGCTTTACAGCTACATAAAAACGCACTCATGAACATATTGGATGAAACCAAAACTCCATTAAATTCACGTGTGAGTTTTTCTTACTGAGCGGCGATTTTGATGAACTTCTTGAGAAGCTGCACTCTCTTGGTGAGGGACACGCACATGAGTACTTCAGACATGACCCACTGCTGGACCTCGTTGCAGCGCTGCAGCAGGAAAGAGAGCGCCGCCGTGTGGCCGCTGCCAGGAGGGCGGCTGAGAGTGTAGTAAACCAGCTCCTGCTGCAAGTCCACAGAAGAAGAAACAAGACACTGTGGTCATAAATCAACAACATTTCTTAACTAATAGAGCTAAACCAACAACATACTTATATACCCAATAAATGAAGACGTATTGAACAATTTCTGATCCTTTTAAGGATTAAAAATGTCAGCATCTAGTTTTGCATGAATGTGCAGATACCTCATGGATGGATTTGAAGAGCGTCCAGTCCAGATGTGTGAGAGCCGTTGCCACATCCCAGGTGTTGATGCCCAAGAGTCCAACCGGCCTCTTGCTTAACTCAACACTGTCAGCTAAAGGAGGCTGTACACACACAGAGAAATAAGTTATATCCACAAAATGATTGTTATGCCTTTAGGACACTCCTTTAACGTGATGGTATGGCTGTTCCCTCGTTTGAGATTCCAGCTCATTTCAATGAGTTGATGTTATTTGAAACAGAAACTTGGATGACACTTTCAGTTCATTCAAAGGGTGTGTAGTTATACTAAAGATGAAACTATGACATTAAGAAAAGCTTTTTCAAGATCTGGAGGAAATTTCTATTACTAAACTGTGATTTTTTTTTTACCATGGTGGTAGATGTTTTCTGTGGTGCATTTCTCAGAAGAATATAGACATATTTTGATAAGATTTATACAAACCAAAATCTCATTGAGATCCCTGCGACAGGCCACAAGCCTTCCATTTGGTGTCAGTGACTCTGAATACACACAGTCACTCGGTTGCAGCACTCTTCCCTCTGCAAGAAAGAAGGATGCGAGTAAAAAAAAATGACTTGAAAGATAGGTTTTTAGCTTTGAAGTTCCACGAGGATTTGTAGCAGCTTAAAACAATTTCACCCTTTGTTTTCTTGTTTGTGTTTACCTCCAGTTTGTGACACAACAGCAAGCACCAACATGGTGAAGCTTGTCCAGTTATGTTGAAGATTGGATGAGTCTTTCTGGACTTTTCTTTCAGCTGGTTGTTTCTGGAAATCTTTCAGATGATGATCAAATGTTTGCTTATATACAGTTCAAACGACCTCCACCCTCATATGCCCACCTATACATGTTATTAAGCAAACAACTGTACAGTATCTGAACATGAGTCAGCTTTGATTAGCAGGAATTATATCATCTTCCTGTAAATTAAGGAAAAGTGGTTGTTTTTCCAGTCACTCACGTGAACATTAATGTATTTCTGTTGTTAAACAGTCATGAAACTGATAATGAGTATTTTGTGAGATTGTGAAATGAGAATTAGCAGGATGTGAATCCTAGAGGACTCCTGTAAAGATAGAACGTAGTCATGTTCCAGTTAGCAGTTCTTTTCTTATGTTTGCTGTGTCATCTTTATGAAAATGTTTTGTTTGTTTCTTTAAATAAAATGCAGTTCTCACACTTGGTGCAGATCCTCTTATTTGGATCCATTAACTGTAAATGAGGTAGTGTGACGCCACACAAAGAAAATGACTTGCTTCAGTATGCAAAAAAATGAATTCAATTCAGTCGCCATTTTCTTTCGATACACACGTCGCTGTATCGGAACCAGAAATTGCCAGTAGGCAGTGATTGGTCTGAGTCATGATTTCCATGGCAACCACAACTGCCAATCAGGAGCGAGTTTGTTGGAAGTCCACACCTCTACCATTTGAAAGCGGGCCCAGGAGAATCTGTCAATGAAATGTTTTGAACGTTTGACACAGTAAAACATACTTTTAATGAGACATCTGACTGGTCAGTTTACAACTTGAATGATTTGTCATTAAGAAAACATTTAATGCAAGAACAGTTCTGACAAACCAGCAGGTACTTCCTGTTTGAAACACCATGGGGGAGGAGGTCATTCAGTCCAGTTCTCCTATACTATTACTACTGAATAATGTTATAACTATAGTGACCCCAAACGACAGTCTAGTTGCTGCTAATAGAATTTTCTTTTGAAAGTCTGGCAGCCAATCATAACAGCAAATGGGATCTGAGTCGGAATGAAGATTGAAACAAATACTGACTTTGTACTTTGACTATGTTTAGTGTTTTGGTTTGTTTTAAAGAAAATGTTGTGTAATTGCCATGATGATCCTTCTGTAAAATGTAGTTTTATTGTATAAAAAAAAAGAAATTTCTTTAAGACAGCATTGAGAATTTGTGTAAATGTATTTATTTGATCATTTGTTTGATGTTTCAATTTTCAATTAGGGGAAGGCACCACTCAACTTTCAAACATTTGCAAAGAAACATTGACGTTTCTTCTGCTCACAGGCTAAATGAAGGACTACAGACAAACAGATTGAAAGTGGATTGAACTGCATCCCATTGGTGTTCAAGCTTTCCGAGAAGCACAAACAAAAGGGAATTTTGAGGAGCAGTCTATGTCATTCCATCTCCTGAAGAACCCCCAGTTGGTCACTGCGCAGTTTTCTGGGCCGTTGAAGTTGTTAGGCTCTCCTCTGTTCCAATTCTGGAAATTGTCTGTAGTTCCATCAGACCACAGCCAAAGTCCTTCCTGCTTAGCGTCAGTGTAACCGATCCATGTGGCTCTCTCGTTGCTGTCAAAGTTTGATATGAGAAACTTGACATATCTCTGCTCTTCTGGACTGTGGATGGACACCAGATTCAGTCCTTCTCTCTGACAGTCGCGTTCTGCTTCAGTCCAGGTCCTTTGCGTTGCAAAGTATCTGTAGCAGCGATTGTCAAAGTAGAATGAGAACTCTGGACAGGATCCACGCTTCAGTTCCTGTCCATCTGAAGGAGACACAGCGATCAGTGCAAGACCAACCAAGATGTAGAGAAACATGTCGGAGCTTCAGACGTAGATGTACAGATGGAAGCTTTAACGTCTCTTGTTAGAGTTGCACAGATTGAGGTTCCAGAGGGTGCTGGATGTGAAGAGAACAAGCTGCTTCCTTATATTCTTCTGGGAGTTTCTCCACCCACTCATTCACAAACACCAAAATGTTTCGAGCACACAAAAGCACATTATCTGAATATAAGTTTATCAAAGATTGTAGAAGTGGCCTATTTTTTGATGATGCAAAGTCTGTTATCTGTATCTTCAAAACAACCAGGACATGAGATTTTGATATTTGGAACAAAATAAACCAGAACATGTGGCTCATCCTGTGCTGCACTTGGAGTCCATGTTGAATATTTCAGTTGCACTCCAATGGTTTCACTAAGTTTGTAAGATTTCTGTTCAGTAACAGATGAGGGTCACATGCTCCAACTAAGGCCTGGGTTTCAGAATCCCTATTGCCATCTCTTTGGTCTTCATCAATTAAGGACGGCATGTCCAAAGTCCAGCCACTACACCTAATGCAGCCCCCATTCAAATTCCCACCAGCCTGCAGGCCCTTTTCATAAAATCAATAATATGCGGCTCCCAGAATTTTATAAAAAAAAACTTTGTGTACCATTTTTGGATTGTGTCTGGCTAAATGATGTTTCAAGTCGGGGCAACACTGTGACACTTTTTAGCTCATTTCTAAAATACAAAAAGTTTGGACGCTCCTTAAAGGGCCTTTATCATGCTAAAATCGACTTTTATCAGCTTTTAAGTGTATTAGAATGTTAATTCCTGCTGTTAATGTTAATTGCAAAGTGTATTTTCATTTTAAAATCCTGATTTGTATATTGAATTGTCAATTGAAAACTATATTTTCAAATTGCATGATGAAATTGTGTTGTCTGGGAGAGCTTCAAACAGGTACCGTTGGAGGCTGGTAACATTGAGTCTGAATGGACCATGTTCTGCACCTCCATTGTCTCTGCTGCTGTTCGGAGCTGTGGTCGCAGGGTCTCTGGTGCCTGTCGTGGCAGCAATCTCCGAACCCTGCAAGTAAGGGATGCCGTCAAGCTGAAGGAGGAGTCCTATCGGGTCGGCTTGCTTGTGGGACTCTAGAGGCAGCTGACAGGTATCAGCAGTCTAAGCGAGCTGCAGCTCAGGCCGTAGTGGAGGCAAAAACTCGGTCCTGGGAGGAGTTTGGTGAGGCCATGGAGAAGGACTATTGGTTGGCCTCAAAGAGGTTCTGGCACACTGTCCGGCGCCTCAGGAGGGGCAAGCAATTTTCTACTAGGAACCGATTTCAGTGCAGGTGGGAAGTTGCTGACTTTGACTGGTGACATTGTCGGGTGGTGGAAGGAATACTTCAAGGATCTCCTCAATCCTGCTGACACGCCTTCTCTTGAGGAAGCAGAGGCTGAGAGCCTTGGGAGGGGCTGTCCATTGCCCAAGCTGAAGTCCCAGAGGTAGTCAAGCTCCTCAGTGGCAAGGCACCGGGAGTGGATAAGGTCCGTCCTAAATACCTCAAGTCTCTGGATGCTGTGCGAGTGTCTTGGCTAACACATCTCTACAGCATCACGTGGCAGTCGGGATCTGTACCACTGGACTGGCAGAGAGGGGTGGTGGTTCCCCTTTCCAAGAAGGGAGACCGGAGGGTGTGTTCCAACTACCGGGGAATCAGGCTCCTCAGCCTCCCTGGCAAAGTCTATGTCTGGGTACTGGAGAGGAGATTCCGGCAGATAGTCGAACCTCAGATCCAAGAACAACAATGCGGTTTCCATCCTGGTTGTGGAACTGCTAGCATTACTAGCTGGCATTAAGTCAGATCTGTTCCCAGTGCATGTTGGACTCTGGCAGGGCTGCTCTTTGTCACCGGTTCTGTTAATAATTTTTATGGAGAGAATTTCTGGGTGCAGCCAGGAGTTGGACGGGTTCTGGTTTGGGAATCACAGGATGTCCTCTCTGCTCTTTGCAAATGATGTTGTCCTGTTGGCTTCATCGAGCCAGGACCTCCAGCATGCACTGGAAGTGTAAAGCGGCTGGGATGAGGGTCAGCACCGCTAAGTCTGAGGCCATGTTTCTCAACCGGAAAATGGGGGTTTGTCCTCTATGGGTGGGTGGAGTGCTCCTTCCCTAGTTGAGGAGTTCAAGTAACTTGGGGTTTTGTTCATAAGTGAGGGAAGTTCAGAGCGTGAGATCAACAGACGGATTGGTGCATACTTTAAATTATGACTTCCATAGTTTTGATCCATTCATGTATTTCTCAGCATTCTTCTACAACCAAAGCAGAAGTTGAAGTATGACTCCTCTTTCATCTGCATCAACCAACTCAGTTGGAACATTCTCAAAACAACATAAAAAAAAGATAATAATATACAAGCTTTAGCAAATACTATCCTATAAAGAACTTAAAGCACACAAATAATTGACAACAAATTGACAGATGCTTTTGCAGTTCATCACCGATGAGAAAATGTATGCAATTTCTATACTGTGTATTGCAGTCATGGATGATGACCAGGCCAACATTAATCAACAAATTGTAACCAGAAAGTGTTTCAGATTTCAATGAAGTGGATAAGAAAAATTGTTATTTATAAAGAATAACATTGTTAAAGTTTTTCCAGGTGACAGCAGTTTAAATGGAAGTTGTTTTCTTAGAGTTAGAAAGGTGGACAACTGAACCCAGAATGGTCTGATCACAGGCTGAACGTCCTACCTCTGCACCACATAGTGGGGCAAAACAAGACCAAAAAGAAAAACTGTCTTTCATCTCAATACATCCTGCTACTGAAAATCCAGCCAGGTAACATGAACTGTGTCTGCATCTGGTTTTAGTTTAAAACAGTACATAAAGGTTCAATATTTTCATTTACCTTTGCAGTTGTGTTGCTGGTGGTATTATCCCTCACTTTCTGATATATTTGATCCTGAAGACATCAAGTGAAAAACAAGAAGTAGGAAAACACAATAATTTATGTCTTTTAATGTCTTAAACTCTATTTTAAGTAACATACGATGACCAAAAAAGTTTTGATCATAAATGCATTCATTTTTCAATAAACATTTCAAAAACATTTTAAAATCTTCAATGGATGTATATTTCTTTCATTACAAGAAAAGAAAAGCTGTAGAAAAAAACAGATTACACTATTGTATGTTTTTCATTTTAATTTAGATAAGCAGCTTTTTACTGAAGAAATTGAGTCTAAATAAACAAAGACTTTTGTGTGTGTCCTAAAATTCAGTATTAACCAGTACGAAAATTTAGAGTTAAAAGTGATAAACTTGGCAGACATTGAACTTACTTTAACAAAAGGGTTTTTCATGGTTTAAACTTTGCAGACATTTTTATGATTGTGTGAATGAATGATAGGATAGTTTCTCACAGCATACAAGGTTAGTTCACATATGGAGTGTGCTGCTTTGAAACAAATGTGTGCAGGCGGGAGTGAATGGAAAGCGGATAAGGAGTCAACGAGAAGCTGAGGCACCTGCGAAAGAGTGGGAAAAGGCAGACAGTGGGAAAATACATCTCCAGGGAGAAGATCCAACCTCTTATTTTGATCCAACCTTCTTTTTGCATATTGTGTATAAAACTCTGGGTCAAAGGGCAAAAGGGTGTCTTCATTCTTTGTGCACGGAGAAGAGCATCCGCTAGATGCTTTCCTAGGGACAGCTGAGGACCCTAAACTCATTATATTAGATATTTTGGTGTCAGGAATAAATCTTTTGGTGGAAAACCTCAAAATCGTTCCAGACCTCGATTTCTGAACACGCACTTAAGCATAATTGGTGAATTATAGCTTACATTACCCAGCTTTAATTGTTTTATAGACAAAGCAAACATTTCTTGTAAAAACAAATAGAGCATTCACAGACAAATATTTTTTGCTACATGTATAACATACATTTACAGCAACATGTGATGTAAAAATACACAAACACTGACATGTAAAATACATTCAGAAAAATGTAAACTGATTTATTTTCAGATTATTTTGCTTTAGATTTTATACAAGCTATTTATTCTATTCTTGCTGCCAGATTGTAAAGTATTTAAAGATTACAGTTTACAGTAAGAACCAAAGAAATTTTTGTTTCCTCATTGAATTCCTGTGATTTTATCCTTAGCTTCTGGAAGCTGAAGGACAATAGTTCTTGTCTTATCAATTCTTACAACTTAAGCTAAAAAAAGAAAATGACCCAATGACCCACTTTACCCCACTTTGGTGTTGGGCCGTTTATCTGTTTTAAGGAGGACAATAACCCTTTATTTTTTCACTTCACATTTTAATCTCAAAGAGATTCATGTGATGTGTTCTTTCAATTCCGGTCAACATTATCATTTGTTTATTGATCCACTTTGATAGCATGGAAGATAGATTTGTGTCAGGTGCACATACTGTAAGTAATTGAGCTCTTTTCAAAATGATTTTGATTGTTTTCATTGTCTTTCCAAAGAAAGCACTTGTTCAGTTATTTCAAAATGCAGCAGCACTATGTGGACTTACACCACACCAGTCTTGAAATTCTTGCATTGTTTTATGCTTTAGTTACGACTGTCCTTATGAGCAAAAATTGGGCAGATACTGGCCGTCTTTGGGCATAAAAATGGTTATGTCTGAGGCATTCTGGCAACAGCCTTTCTGCTGTTACCAGTGGAACCTTAAAAAGTGATGGTGTGTCGATTTTCTGGTTTTGTGTCTCTGAATCTGCCAGCCAGAGTCTGAGGGGCGCAGTGTTCGGTAACTTAAAAACAGGCGGCAGACCCACGCCTTCAGCTTGGCTTTTACCTCATTTTATCTCGACAGTATGTACGCCATCATAACACTCATTTAACTTTTTTGTACTTTAACTTTATTTTTTGATATATTTGTCTTTTTTCATTTAACAAAATCTGACCTCTTAACATTATCTTAGTATTTTATGTAAATATCAAACTTTTAGATCACAGTTTAGCTCTCTAGCAGGCATTGTACACAAGCTGCCATTTTTCTAGAGGAGGGTTCAAGTGAATTAAATTGAGTAACTAAATAACATAATTTAGAAGGTGCATTATTGGTGATTTTGTGTGCTTTAGAGTTCATCTTTGAAACTTTTGATAATGCAACAAAAGACAAAAGTCTCAAAGAAGCAAACAACAAGATCTGCAATGCTAAAGGGCAATTTAATGGTAACTGGATCACTGGAAAAAATATTGTAGTGATATTTTTCCTTAAAAACAAGTTCATTTTGTAAACATCATAAACAAAAACTTGGATATTATTCTACACTGTTGGTTTTTTTCTCACACAGACTGAAGACAGAACAAATGATCGGTTTAGTTACGAACACGAACCAAAAGAGACTTTTTTTTATACTAGAGGCCCTTTTCACGAGCCTTACAAGCAAAAAGAAAATTTAGACGAACAGGGATAGTCATTCCATTTCTTTGCTGTGGGCCCGTTGGTAACTACACAGTGTTCGACACCTCTTGCGTTGTCTGGCTGTCTGATGTTCCAAGCCTGATAGGTAATTTTGGACCCATCAGACCATAGCCACCATCCTTCCTTCTGTGTATCACTGAGTCCAATCCAGGTTGGTGCCGCAGCAGGGTCGAAGTTCCTGATCAGTATCTTGACAAATGTCTCCTCTACAGAACCGCGGACAGACACCAGGTTGGCGTTTTGTGACACGCAGTGGAGTTCTGCATCTGCCCAGATCAATGGTGTAGCAACATATTTGTAGCAGCGGTTTGAAAAGCTGAACCAGAACATGGGACAATTGCCACGCAGCAGCTTCAACTGCTGTTCATCTGAAAGATCCACATCCATCAGAGCAAGACCAACCAAGATGAGGACCAACATGGTGAAACTTGTCCAGTTATGTTGAAGATTGGATGAGTCTTTCTGTAGTTTTCTTTCAGCTGGTTGTTTCTGGAAATCTTTCAGATGAGGATCAAATGTTTGCTTATATACAGTTCAAACGACCTCCACCCTCATATGCCCACCTATACATGTTATTAAGCAAACAACTGTACAGTATCTGAACATGAGTCAGCTTTGATTAGCAGGAATTATATCATCTTCCTGTAAATTAAGGAAAAGTGGTTGTTTTTCCAGTCACTCACGTGAGCATTAATGTATTTATGACGTTAAACAGCGTCTAGTTAAACGACAGTCTAGTTGCTGCTAATAGAATTTTCTTTTGAAAGTCTGGCAGCCAATCATAACAGCAAATGGGATCTGAGTCTGAATGAAGATTGAAACAAATACTGACTTCGTACATTTTTCTTTACATGTCTAGGGTTTTTTTTTTTTAAAGAAAATGTTGTATAATTGCCATGATGTTCCTTCTGTAAAATGTAGTGTTATTGTATAAAAAAAAAGGAATTTCTTTAAGACAGCATTGAGAATTTGTGTAAATGTATTTATTTGATCATTTGTTTGATGTTTCAATTTTCAATTAGGGGAAGGCATCACTCAACTTTCAAACATTTGCAAAGAAACATTGACGTTTCTTCTGCTCACAGGCTAAATGAAGGACTACAGACAAACAGATTGAAAGTGGATTGAACTGCATCCCATTGGTGTTCACGCTTTCCGAGAAGCACAAACAAAAGGGAATTCTGAGGAGCAGTCTATATCATTCCATCTCCTGAAGAACCCCCAGTTGGTCACTGCGCAGTTTTCTTGGCCGTTGAAGTTGTTTGGCTCTCCTCTGTTCCAATTCCGGAAATTGTCTGTAGTTCCATCAGACCACAGCCAAAGTCCTTCCTGCTTAGCGTCAGTGTAACCGATCCATGTGGCTCTCTCGTTGCTGTCAAAGTTTGATATGAGAAACTTGACATATCTCTGCTCTTCTGGACTGTGGATGGACACCAGATTCAGTCCTTCTCTCTGACAGTCGCGTTCTGCTTCAGTCCAGGTCCTTTGCGTTGCAAAGTATCTGTAGCAGCGATTGTCAAAGTAGAATGAAAAAGCTGCACAGGATTCACGCTTCAGTTCCTGTCCATCTGAAGGAGACACAGCGATCAGTGCAAGACCAACCAAGATGTAAAGAAACATGTCGGAGCTTCAGACGTAGATGTACAGATGGAAGCTTTAACGTCTCTTGTTGGAGTTGCACAGATTGAGATTCCAGAGGGTGCTGGATGTGAAGAGAACAAGCTGCTTCCTTATATTCCTCTGGGAGTGTCTCCACCCACTCATTCACAAACACCAAAATGTTTCGAGCACACAAAAGCACATTATCTGAATATAAGTTTATCAAAGATTGTAGAAGTGGCCTATTTTTTGATAATGCAAAGTCTGTTATCTGTATCTTCAAAACAACCAGGACATGAGATTTTGATATATGGAACAAAATAAACCAGAACATGTGGCTCATCCTGTGCTGCACTTGGAGTCCATGTTGAATATTTCAGTTGCACTCCAATGGTTTCACTAAGTTTGTAAGATTTCTGTTCAGTAACAGATGAGGGTCACATGCTCCAACTAAGGCCTGGGTTTCAGAATCCCTATTGCCATCTCTTTGGTCTTCATCAATTAAGGAAGGCTTGTCCAAAGTCCGGCCACTACACCTAATGCAGCCCCCATTCAAATTCCCACCAGCCTGCAGGCCCTTTTCATAAAATCAATAATATGCGGCTCCCAGAATTGTATAAAAAAAAACAGTGTGTACCATTTTTGGATTGTGTCTGGCTAAATGATGTTTCAAGTCGGGGCAACACTGTGACACTTTTTAGCTCATTTCTAAAATACAAAAAGTTTGGACGCTCCTTAAAGGGCCTTCATCATGCTAAAATCGACTTTTATCAGCTTTTAAGTGTATTAGAATGTTAATTCCTGCTGTTAATGTTAATTGCAAAGTGTATTTTCATTTTAAAATTCTGATTTGTATATTGAATTGTCAATTGAAAAGTATATTTTCAAATTGCATGATGAAATTGTGTTGTCTGGGAGAGCTTCAAACAGGTACCGTTGGAGGCTGGTAACATTGAGTCTGAATGGACCATGTTCTGCACCTCCATTGTCTCTGCTGCTGTTCGGAGCTGTGGTCGCAGGGTCTCTGGTGCCTGTCGTGGCAGCAATATCTGAACCCTGCAAGTAAGGGATGCCGTCAAGCTGAAGGAGGAGTCCTATCGGGTCGGCTTGCTTGTGGGACTCTAGAGGCAGCTGACAGGTATCAGCAGTCTAAGCGAGCTGCAGCTCAGGCCGTAGTGGAGGCAAAAACTCGGTCCTGGGAGGAGTTTGGTGAGGCCATGGAGAAGGACTATTGGTTGGCCTCAAAGAGGTTCTGGCACACTGTCCGGCGCCTCAGGAGGGGCAAGCAATTTTCTACTAGGAACCGATTTCAGTGCAGGTGGGAAGTTGCTGACTTTGACTGGTGACATTGTCGGGTGGTGGAAGGAATACTTCAAGGATCTCCTCAATTCTGCTGACACGCCTTCTCTTGAGGAAGCAGAGGCTGAGAGCCTTGGGAGGGGGCTGTCCATTGCCCAAGCTGAAGTCCCAGAGGTAGTCAAGCTCCTCGGTGGCAAGGCACCGGGAGTGGATAAGGTCCGTCCTAAATACCTCAAGTCTCTGGATGCTGTGCGAGTGTCTTGGCTAACACATCTCTGCAGCATCACGTGGCAGTCGGGATCTGTACCACTGGACTGGCAGAGAGGGGTGGTGGTTCCCCTTTCCAAGAAGGGAGACCGGAAGGTGTGTTCCAACTACCGGGGAATCATGCTCCTCAGCCTCCCTGGCAGAGTCTATGTCTGGGTACTGGAGAGGAGATCCCGGCAGATAGTCGAACCTCAGATCCAAGAACAACAATGCGGTTTCCATCCTGGTTGTGGAACTGTGGATCAGCTCTACACCCTGTCTAGGGTGCTGGAGGATTTGTGGGAGTTCGCTCATCCTGTCCATATGTGTTTTGTGGATTTGAAGAAGGCGGTTGACTGTGTGCCCCATGGTGTCCTGTGGAGGGTGCTTTGGGAGTATGGGGTCCGGGGAGCCTTACTCAGGACTGTCCGGTCTCTGTATGGCCAGAGCAGGAGCTTGGTCCGCATAGCTGGCATTAAGTCAGATCTGTTCCCAGTGCATGTTGGACTCTGGCAGGGCTGCTCTTTGTCACCGGTTCTGTTAATAATTTTTATGGACAGAATTTCTAGGTGCAGCCAGGAGTTGGACGGGTTCTGGTTTGGGAATCACAGGATTTCCTCTCTGCTCTTTGCAAATTATGTTGTCCTGTTGGCTTCATCGAGCCAGGACCTCCAGCATGCATTGGAAGTGTAAAGTGGCTGGGATGAGGGTCAGCACCGCTAAGTCTGGCCATGTTTCTCAACCGGAAAATGGGGGTTTTCCTCTATGGGTGGGTGGAGTGCTCCTTCCCCAAGTTGAGGAGTTCAAGTAACTTGGGGTTTTGTTCATAAGTGAGGGAAGTTCAGAGCATGAGATCAACAGACGGATTGGTGCATACTTTAAATTATGACTTCCATAGTTTTGATCCATTCATGTATTTCTCAGCCTTCTTCTACAACCAAAGCAGAAGTTGAAGTATGACTCCTCTTTCATCTGCATCAACCAACTCAGTTGGAACATTCTCAAAACAACATAAAAAAAGATCATAATATACAAGCTTTAGCAAATACTATCCTATAAAGAACTTAACGCACACAAATAATTGACAACAAATTGACAGATGCTTTTGCAGTTCATCACCAATGAGAAAATGTATGCAATTTCTATACTGTGTATTGCAGTCATGGATGATGACCAGGCCAACATTAATCAACAAATTGTAACCAGAAAGTGTTTCAGATTTCAATGAAGTGGATAAGAAAAATTGTTATTTATAAAGAATAACATTGTTAAAGTTTTTCCAGGTGACAGCAGTTTAAATGGAAGTTGTTTTCTTAGAGTTAGAAAGGTGGACAACTGAACCCAGAATGGTCTGATCACAGGCTGAACGTCCTACCTCTGCACCACATAGTGGGGCAAAACAAGACCAAAAAGAAAAACTGTCTTTCATCTCAATACATCCTGCTACTGAAAATCCAGCCAGGTAACATGAACTGTGTCTGCATCTGGTTTTAGTTTAAAACAGTACATAAAGGTTCAATATTTTCATTTACCTTTGCAGTTGTGTTGCTGGTGGTATTATCCCTCACTTTCTGATATATTTGATCCTGAAGACATCAAGTGAAAAACAAGAAGTAGGAAAACACAATAATTTATGTCTTTTAATGTCTTAAACTCTATTTTAAGTAACATACGATGACCAAAAAAGTTTTGATCATAAATGCATTCATTTTTCAATAAACATTTCAAAAACATTTTAAAATCTTCAATGGATGTATATTTCTTTCATTACAAGAAAAGAAAAGCTGTAGAAAAAAACAGATTACACTATTGTATGTTTTTCATTTTAATTTAGATAAGCAGCTTTTTACTGAAGAAATTGAGTCTAAATAAACAAAGACTTTTGTGTGTGTCCTAAAATTCAGTATTAACCAGTACGAAAATTTAGAGTTAAAAGTGATAAACTTGGCAGACATTGAACTTACTTTAACAAAAGGGTTTTTCATGGTTTAAACTTTGCAGACATTTTTATGATTGTGTGAATGAATGATAGGATAGTTTCTCACAGCATACAAGGTTAGTTCACATATGGAGTGTGCTGCTTTGAAACAAATGTGTGCAGGCGGGAGTGAATGGAAAGCGGATAAGGAGTCAACGAGAAGCTGAGGCACCTGCGAAAGAGTGGGAAAAGGCAGACAGTGGGAAAATACATCTCCAGGGAGAAGATCCAACCTCTTATTTTGATCCAACCTTCTTTTTGCATATTGTGTATAAAACTCTGGGTCAAAGGGCAAAAGGGTGTCTTCATTCTTTGTGCACGGAGAAGAGCATCCGCTAGATGCTTTCCTAGGGACAGCTGAGGACCCTAAACTCATTATATTAGATATTTTGGTGTCAGGAATAAATCTTTTGGTGGAAAACCTCAAAATCGTTCCAGACCTCGATTTCTGAACACGCACTTAAGCATAATTGGTGAATTATAGCCTACATTACCCAGCTTTAATTGTTTTATAGACAAAGCAAACATTTCTTGTAAAAACAAATAGAGCATTCACAGACAAATATTTTTTGCTACATGTATAACATACATTTACAGCAACATGTGATGTAAAAATACACAAACACTGACATGTAAAATACATTCAGAAAAATGTAAACTGATTTATTTTCAGATTATTTTGCTTTAGATTTTATACAAGCTATTTATTCTATTCTTGCTGCCAGATTGTAAAGTATTTAAAGATTACAGTTTACAGTAAGAACCAAAGAAATTTTCGTTTCCTCATTGAATTCCTGTGATTTTATCCTTAGCTTCTGGAAGCTGAAGGTCAATAGTTCTTGTCTTATCAATTCTTACAACTTAAGCTAAAAACAGAAAATGACCCAATGACCCACTTTACCCCGCTTTGGTGTTGGGCCGTTTATCTGTTTTAAGGAGGACAATAACCTTTTATTTTTTCACTTCACATTTTAATCTCAAAGAGATTAATATGATGTGTTCTTTCAATTCCGGTCAACATTATCATTTGTTTATTGATCCACTTTGATAGCATGGAAGATAGATTTGTGTCAGGTGCACATACTGTAAGTAATTGAGCTCTTTTTAAAATGATTTTGATTGTTTTCATTGTCTTTCCAAAGAAAGAACTTGTTCAGTTATTTCAAAATGCAGCAGCACTATGTGGACTTACATCACACCAGTCTTGAAATTCTTGCATTGTTTAATGCTTTAGTTACGACTGTCCTTATGAGCAAAAATTGGGCAGAGACTGGCCGTCTTTGGGCATAAAAATGGTTATGTCTGAGGCATTCTGGCAACAGCCTTTCTGCTGTTAAAAAGTGATGGTGTGTCGATTTTCTGGTTTTGTGTCTCTGAATCCGCCAGCCAGAGTCTGAGGGGTGCAGTGTTCGGTAACTTAAAAACAGGCGGAAGACCCACGCCTTCAGCTTGGCTTTTACCTCATTTTAACTCGACAGTATGTACGCCATCATAACACTCATTTAACATTTTTGTACTTTAACTTCATTTTTTGATATATTTGTCTTTTTTTTCATTTAACAAAATCTGACCTCTTAACATTATCTTAGTATTTTATGTAAATATCAAACTTTTAGATCACAGTTTAGCTCTCTAGCAGGCATTGTACACAAGCTGCCATTTTTCTAGAGGAGGGTTCAAGTTAATTAAATTGAGTAACTAAATGACATAATTTAGAAGGTGCATTATTGGTTATTTTGTGTGCTTTAGAGTTCATCTTTGAAACTTTTGATAATGCAACAAAAGACAAAAGTCTCAAAGAAGCAAACAACAAGATCTGCAATGCTAAAGGGCAATTTAATGGTAACTGGATCACTGGAAAAAATATTGTTGTGATATTTTTCCTTAAAAACAAGTTCATTTTGTAAACATCATAAACAAAAACTTGGACATTATTCTACACTGTTGTTTTTTTTTCTCACACAGACTAAAGACAGAACAAATGATCGGTTTAGTTACGAACACGAACCAAAAGAGACTTTTTTTTATACTAGAGGCCCTTTTCACGAGCCTTACAAGCAAAAAGAAAATTTAGAGGAACAGGGATAGTCATTCCATTTCTTTGATGTGGGCCCGTTGGTAACTACACAGTGTTCGACGCCTCTTGCGTTGTCTGGCTGTCTGTTGTTCCAAGCCTGATAGGTAATTTTGGACCCATCAGACCATAGCCACCATCCTTCCTTCTGTGTATCACTGAGTCCAATCCAGGTTGGTGCCTCAGCAGGGTCGAAGTTTCTGATCAGTATCTTGACAAATGTCTCCTCTACAGAACCGCGGACAGACACCAGGTTGGCGTTTTGTGACACGCAGTGGAGTTCTGCATCTGCCCAGATCAATGGTGTAGCAACATATTTGTAGCAGCGGTTTGAAAAGCTGAACCAGAACATGGGACAATTGCCACGCAGCAGCTTCAACTCCTGTTCATCTGAAAGATCCACATCCATCAGAGCAAGACCAACCAAGATGAGGACCAACATGGTGAAACTTGTCCAGTTATGTTGAAGATTGGATGAGTCTTTCTGGACTTTTCTTTCAGCTGGTTGTTTCTGGAAATCTTTCAGATGAGGATCAAATGTTTGCTTATATACAGTTCAAACGACCTCCACCCTCATATGCCCACCTATACATGTTATTAAGCAAACAACTGTACAGTATCTGAACATGAGTCAGCTTTGATAAGCAGGAATTATATCATCTTCCTGTAAATTAAGGAAAAGTGGTTGTTTTTCCAGTCACTCACGTGAGCATTAATGTATTTATGACGTTAAACAGTATCGGAACCAGAAATTGCCAGTAGGCAGTGATTGGTCTGAGTCATGATTTCCATGGCAACCACAATTGCCAATCAGGAACGAGTTTGTTGGAAGTCCACACCTCTACCACTTGAAAGCGGGCCCAGGAGAATCTGTCTGGTCAGTTTACAACTTGAATGATTTGTCATCAAGAAAACATTTAATTCAAGAACAGTTCTGACAAACCAGCAGGTACTTCCTGTTTGAAACACTATGGGGGAGGAGGTCATTCAGTCCAGTTCTCCTATACTATTACTACTGAATAATGTTATAACTATAGTGACCCCAAACAACAGTCTAGTTGCTGCTAATAGAATTTTCTTTTGAAAGTCTGGCAGCCAATCATAACAGCAAATGGGATCTGAGTCTGAATGAAGATTGAAACAAATACTGACTTTGTACTTTTTTTTTACATGCTTAGTGTTTTTTTTTCAGAAAATGTTGTATAATTACCATGATGATCCTTCTGTAAAATGTAGTGTTATTGTATAAAAAAAAAACATGGATGTTTTTAAGACAGCAATGAGAGTTTGTGTAAATGTATTTATTTGATCATTTGTTTGATGTTTCAATTTTCAATTAGGGGAAGGCACCACTCAACTTTCAAACATTTGCAAAGAAACATTGACGTTTCTTCTGCTCACAGGCTAAATGAAGGACTACAGACAAACAGATTGAAAGTGGATTGAACTGCATCCCATTGGTGTTCACGCTTTCCGAGAAGCGCAAACAAAAGGGAATTTTGAGGAGCAGTCTATGTCATTCCATCTCCTGAAGAACCCCCAGTTGGTCACTGCGCAGTTTTCTGGGCCGTTGAAGTTGTTTGGCTCTCCTCTGTTCCAATTCCGGAAATTGTCTGTAGTTCCATCAGACCACAGCCAAACTCCTTCCTGCTGAGCGTCAGTGTAACCGATCCATGTGGCTCTCTCGTTGCTGTCAAAGTTTGATATGAGAAACTTGACATATCTCTGCTCTTCTGGACTGTGGATGGACACCAGATTCAGTCCTTCTGTCTGACAGTCGCGTTCTGCTTCAGTCCAGGTCCTTTGCGATGCAAAGTATCTGTAGCAGCGATTGTCAAAGTAGAATGAGAACTCTGGACAGGATTCACGCTTCAGTTCCTCTCCATCTGTAGGAGACACAGCGATCAGTGCAAGACCAACCAAGATGTAGAGAAACATGTCGGAGCTTCAGACGTAGATGTACAGATGGAAGCTTTAACGTCTCTTGTTAGAGTTGCACAGATTGAGGTTCCAGAGGGTGCTGGATGTGAAGAGAACAAGCTGCTTCCTTATATTCTTCTGGGAGTGTCTCCACCCACTCATTCACAAACACCAAAATGTTTCGAGCACACAAAAGCACATTATCTGAATATAAGTTTAGCAAAGATTGTAGAAGTGGCCTAATTTTTTGATGATGCAAAGTCTGTTATCTGTATCTTCAAAACAACCAGGACATGAGATTTTGATATTTGGAACAAAATAAACCAGAACATGTGGCTCATCCTGTGCTGCACTTGGAATCCATGTTGAATATTTCAGTTGCACTCCAATGGTTTCACTAAGTTTCTAAGATTTCTGTTCAGTAACAGATGAGGGTCACATGCTCCAACTAAGGCCTGGGTTTCAGAATCCCTATTGCCATCTCTTTGGTCTTCATCAATTAAGGAAGGCGTGTCCAAAGTCCAGCCACTACACCTAATGCAGCCCCCATTCAAATTCCCACCAGCCTGCAGGCCCTTTTCATAAAATCAATAATATGCGGCTCCCAGAATTTTATAAAAAAACTGTGTGTACCATTTTTGGATTGTGTCTGGCTAAATTATGTTTCAAGTCGGGGCAACACTGTGACACTTTTTAGCTTATTTCTAAAATGCAAAAAGTTTGGACGCTCCTTAAAGGGCCTTTATCATGCTAAAATCGACTTTTATCAGCTTTTAAGTGTATTAGAATGATAATTCCTCATAAAAAACAAACCCAAAGCAGTATTTCGATCCATTCATGCATTTCTGAACATTTCTGTAAAACCATGCTCTATGAGCACCAGCCCCTCCCAAACCACGACAACATGCGGAACCTGACAAAGTGACGTAGACAAGTGGAGAACAGCCCCTTCTAGGAAGAGTCTGTGCTGCCAGCACCACCCCCAGACTAACACACACACACTTTCACTGTGGAGGTAGCGGTGTTCAGCCATCTTTGCTAAAGTTCGGTTGTTGTTTTTTCTGGGGGGTGGGGGGTGGGGGGGTGTCAGACACGCTAATGAGGCGGCTCTAGACCTACGTCGCGAAATGGAGGGAACCCACGAGGAGCGAAAGGAGGAGCCTCACATTTTGAGGCGTCTCTCTTCCACGTGGGAAAAGGAGTTTGCAAAAATAATTCACATTTTGTTAAAAAAATGTGTTCTTTGGTTTGCCAACAGTAATATATTATCATATATATATGGATTTAGTTTACTCTGACAAGCTGAAGAATAACATCATATAATTTTGATTATTACGGGGCAGGTGGTCTTTTTGGTCAAACCCTGAATCAGTCAGCTGAGTTCTTTCTCTGAGTTCTTTCTCCGCCCCGCTAATTCATCCCGTGATGCAACATTCATCTGGACATTTTGATACATGGCAGGACTCTGACTGATGTGTACAGAATGAACATGATGACAGACAACAGTGTCCTTCGGCATACAGCGAATCTTTATTGGTTACTTTACTCCTGGCTGGTTGCTATTGAAAGGGTTGAAAAACATGATCTGAAATGCATTATTTTCCTTTATTTCAAAAAATATATAACTGCTTTTATGGTTTGCATCTTCTGAGTTGCACAGTGGTGTAGTGGTTCGTGCTCTTACTTCTCAGTGAGAAGGCCCTGGTTCAGATCCTAGTTGGGTCTATTCTGTGTGGAGTATGCATGTGTCTACCACTATTTTGTCAGAGTTGGTCCAGTCGTTTTCTGTTCATGTGGGTAAGAGTGGATCAGAAAATGTCTGCATTTATTTGAATTCTTTCACTACACCTACAGTATTTTCTAAAGTTAAAACTTCTGATGTGACGTAAGGTTCTTCAAGTAATCAAATCATTTTCAAAACATTTTTTGGGAGACATTCTTGTTTTCATTGAGTGTTTGTGAGGGCGTTTGAATAAAATACAGTGACACAAAATTCATTCATCGTCAAAGACTATCACAGTTGTACAATGAATCACCAACAAAGATCAGTCTGTCCTTTAAAACTGACATCCTGACCTAATTTACACACATCCAGTACAGCCTAAAGGTGTGAATGACGGGAAAGAGATTAGAGTTATCAGCTCCACGCTGAAACAATCACTAGTTAAGCACACAGTGTGATGTAAACAGTGGAACACAGTTAACACTCTAAAATTGGGGCCCTATGCTTCCCTGTTCAACCTTCACTTTTAAGGTGTTGTATTGGGGGGGTAAACTACCGAATGATTCCCGAGGGCGGCTGTGTCTGCACTCTGCAGTACACCACTCCCCCACTCTGTTCTAAATCAAGCAGTTAACACAGAAGGAAGGACAAAAAAATGAAATGGCGCAACTTTTCTTCAGGAATAGCAACACGGTTTAAAGACTTTTTTTTTCATGAAATAGGAGTAGGCGTTACAGATATGGACAAATGTTGAGAAAATATGGTGAGAATGATCTCTCTTCGTAGTAAAATAATTGTTTTACGCAGGAAATGAATAAAACAGGACCAAACTAACAACAATATTAAATAATTGGAGTGAAACTGGTATATAAACAAGAAACTGTCTCATAATGGG
Source organism: Oryzias celebensis (assembly GCA_014656515.1). Classification (NCBI taxonomy): domain Eukaryota; kingdom Metazoa; phylum Chordata; class Actinopteri; order Beloniformes; family Adrianichthyidae; genus Oryzias; species Oryzias celebensis. The sequence goes on along the minus strand of BNCR01000079.1, from coordinate 26,437 downwards.
GGCCAAATTGTAATATTATTAAACCAACTCTTGTTCTACCACAACAATTAAAATTAAAATCACTGGTAAAGAGGACAACTTTCCATGAAAGTTATTTATTAGTTAAAAACTATGCAGACAACCAAAATATCAAGATTTATCTCAAAAGTAGATTCTAATTTTTAAGAGGTTTAAACTTTCAATAGGTCTTACAGACTTCAAATAAGGGTATATTTTAGTTGGAAGACTGCTCTACTTTGTTTTGTTTTTTTATTGTTTTTACCTTAATTTTTAGTGCCTTGTACTTTATAGTTGATAATTTCACAGTTGTGGTATCAAAGTTTTATTCTATTCTAGTTAATTGGAATTTGCAGCATTTTTTTTATTCCCATTGGAGTTAAAATGAAAAGCTAAAAATTAAATGGAATTAATTGGAATGAATTATTATTCCAATTGAAGTGAATTTGCACACAAAACTTTCCCAGCTTAACAATTTTTTACATAACTTTAGAAACTTTAAACAAACCTAGTGTCCACTTTCAGAGCTTAAACATCTTGATGCAATTAAGAATCAAACCACTTCAGATCCAAACTTATCTTAATTTAGCGTGTGCTTAAAGCAAAAATTGTTTCTTTCTTAGCTGGAAATAAATTCAGGCATCAACGGTTTAACATGTTCACAAATATAAAAAAAACAATGAAAAAGTAAAGGCCGCTCAATTATAAGTGTCACATAAAACCTATAATTTATTCAATTTCAGTAAAATTTGAACATAGTAAACCACTGCTTTAGAAAAGACGAGGGGCTTCAGCTGACTGAAGGTTGGGTGAGGGGAGACATATTGCTTCGTGGTTGATGCATTGTCATTAACAGATGAATTACAACATACTAAACATGAGCGTATATTTACACAACAATATTACAAAGCTTTCAACGTGTGTCCTTTTCCTATTGTGACCTTTTTGTTTCTTCATGCAAACAAATTTTACGCGAAATGTTTAGAAAAATAAAAAGAAACAAAGTGCAGTTCTCCTCGGACTTCCTGGTCATTCAGAGTTAAAGACAAAACTCTCGAGTGTGGTCACACTCAGTCGCTCTTCTGCTGCCCTCAAGTGGCCATGAAACACAAAAAAAAAAACACACCTCCACATCTGCTGAATCTTCAAACATGGCACTAAACAAGACATTTGTCACCAAAACAAAAATAAACTAATTTCTATATTTAACTAATATAACACCTATTTAAAAATGATGTCATTGGTGTTTGCACATCATGTACAGTCATATGATTGCTCTAAATATCACTGATGTGGTTTTACAACAACGTATGAGGAGAAAAAAACATGATTTCCCATAAAACAGAAAAATAACTTTACATTTATTTTCAACACAATCAGCTTCAATGCTTAAGTAGAAAAAGATCAGACAGAATACTTGAGCATTATCCCACAAAAACCTCATCATTTTGACTATTATTAAATAGACATTATAAAGGTCAAATAATGCCTTGGAGTGTGACTGAAAATTTAACTTGGGTGTTTAATTTTTGTTACTGAAAAACAGTGACACCTCCTTGAAGCAGCTTTTTTGTTTAAAACATTGCACTTTATCCCCAAATCTGCCCTATATAAGCATCTAAATAACAAAAAGTAGCGAGCAATATTTAGGAGAAGCACATTGGTGATGAGAGTAGTGAGCCACAAACACAACATATTAACCAAAATGATAAAAACTTCACCAAATTTACCTGAAAATGTTTGTAACAGCGTTCTCTGACTTCCGGAATGATCCCCACCTTTGCCAAAATGCTTACATGAAGATTTCAGATAGAAATTGAACTTGACCTTTTAGTTAGACGTTTATGGTAGAAGGTTTTAGAAGGAATGTGGCAACTAATATTTTTTAAAAACATTTGATTTTGACATACAGATGAAGAGTGGTTAACAAATAATGGCTCATACAAAAAGCAGGTTATGTGTCTTCCTTTTTCCAGTCCCATTCTAAATGGGGTCTCACAGTTTCTAAAAATCTATTTCTGAAATGATTTTTTTTCTTTTTTTATGTGAACATTTATATCTACTCACAAACTTAGTGGAACAAAGCTGCTCTTGAAGTGCAACATGTCAAATGTTACACCAACAAAACATTTCAAGGATGTACAGACAAAAACAAACAAACTGCTTTTTACAGAGGTTGTGTTTCCATAGCAACCTGACATGGCATACAGTCGAGCGAAGAATCGGATGGAGGAGCAGACGTCATCGCAGGGCTTATTCCAGGAAGTTGAAACACGGCGATTCCAAGAAAAAACAACAAAAAAAGGAGCTGTAGAAAACAGCTGTGCTGCAGAACTCAACGTGACACTTGGCACTGAAAACCGTTAGGTCCACATTATGTACAATCCACGTCTCTCAGCATCTATTCACATTAAGACTTTGTAGAGAATGGTGGATGGAGAGCATTTGGCCAAAAGTCAAGCTGGACAGGAGAGTTTTAAAGTGGTTCACTCTGCAAACGTGTGTTCGCTAAACAAATGTTGATCGTGGGGCTGCAGAGTTTTTTTCTGCAAGGCTCTAAAACAAAAAGAAACGTTTTCACTGAAATGATGTAGAAAGGATCAAGTTTTCATTGGCAAAAAAACATACTGATCAACAAGTCAATAAATAACAAATCAATTATTACAATAATAACAACAACAACAAAAGTCTCCACTGGGTTTGACAGGTACTGGACCAAAAAAAAAACCTCCTCTGGCGTCCGTCTCGGTTTGGTAAATCTTCATCTTCCTCCACAGATGTGTAGAAAGCTCACCGGCTTCATACTAACAATCCTTTAAGCACATTTTCATTGTGAGAGTCCTCATGGGTTTGGTCAGAGCGCCCTCTACTGTCACTGCAGATCTTGCCAGTGTTTGATTGTGTGGCAATTTTGCTGACACGAATGCCGGTGCATCCAATGCACCTGTGCATGAGCGCGGTTAGGCGCGCGGCTCCAGCTTGTGCGACAGTTTGAAGAGCGTCTGCTGATTGTCGATGATGTGCAGACAGTGCACGCTCGCTCTCACTTCTGCACTGTCGACTCCAATCACCTCGTTACCTAGGAGACGGAAAAGAATATAAAAAAAGTTAAAGTGAACTTTCTTTCTGGAAGATTCAAGAACGCATACATGCAATGCAAAGTGCAGGAAACTGCAATGCAATTCAGAGGAAAGACTTTCTAACATGGTTAAAATATACTGGTATGAATGCAGACCACCCATTTAACTGCAGATTAGAGTCGTACAAACATTTAAATCCAATATTTTTCCTCTTTTTTGAGGCCCTTGAGGCTCAGAGAGGTAAAAAATCTATAAACTATAGTTTGAGTTAACATTTCAAATCCCATTTAAACAACTCTAAAAATAAAGAATTTCTTCCCTATCACTTACTTACCCAAACGTTTTGTTCTACAGGCTCACCGAATGGTCTACAATCTTAAAATTTTCTGCCTGTGTGCCCCCCGTACAGATTTACCCATTTACCCCTCGTAAGGGCAGTTGTGACTAAGGCTTAAAATAAATCCGATTTGCTGGGGTAAAACAGCACTCACCTGGTTGATCACTTTGGCAGTGGCGAATCATTCTCACTGTGTCTGCAATCATGTGCTGTCAGTTTGAAAAAGAAAAAGAAAAAAACCCAAAACATCAGTAAAACGCTGCATGTAAAAAGAATATATAACAATTTCTAAACTCTTTAACAGCCTTTGGGGCTTTAGCTCCAGTGGTGGCGCTCTTTTGCCCACCGAAACTCATCGTTGACACAGTTAACATTGGAGCAGTGGACTTTGAAGTGGAGAGAAGCAGCTCTGCACTGAAATGCAACACTTTACGTTAGTGATGTGTTGCACGCTGGTGCAAAGTCGACACAAAAAGAATCAGCTGATTCATGTTCATCGCATCAACGGTTGAAGATTTATGGTACGTGTTCTTTATTTGTTGCTGGTGACATAATTTTAAAAAGAGAAGAGACTTTTCTTACCAGTTTTTCAAAGTTGACCAGGTTGTCGTGGAAGGTCTTGTTTCCCTCATGGATAAAAGTGATGTCTAAAGACATAAAAGATGCTCAAAGTGAACAACTTCCACACCGACATGTTTAACAGACATGTGTAAGTTATGGGTTTTAGGAAACCTTTCAGAAGAAGAGGCATAAAGGGGATCTTCGGAGGTTTCATCCTTTTGAAGGCCTCTCTGTAAGCTTTGTGGTTAAGAGATGGATCCTAAAGGAGATTAGAAATCAGCTTCAAAACACTGTGGTGCTGAAACAATAGGGTTTAGTTTAACAAGCATCGCCCTGTTCTTACCGTGATGAGCTCCAACTCAGAAAAAAGCTTCTTGAACTTGCCGGGACATTTCTGAAAGAGCAGGTTTCACACCGTTGGAGTAAAATGCAAACTTTGATTCCAAAGAAACACGTAAAATGACGTCCTCACCTCCCATGTTTGGTTAAGTCGACTGACGGCAGCTGTGTTAAGACCCATGATGATGGCAAATGCAGAATTCAGATTTCTTTGGGCTTTACAGCTACATAAAAACGCACTCATGAACATATTGGATGAAACCAAAACTCCATTAAATTCACGTGTGAGTTTTCCTTACTGAGCGGCGATTTTGATGAACTTCTTGAGAAGCTGCACTCTCTTGGTGAGGGACACGCACATGAGTACTTCAGACATGACCCACTGCTGGACCTCGTTGCAGCGCTGCAGCAGGAAAGAGAGCGCCGCCGTGTGGCCGCTGCCAGGAGGGCGGCTGAGAGTGTAGTAAACCACCTCCTGCTGCAAGTCCACAGAAGAAGAAACAAGACACTGTGGTCATAAATCAACAACATTTCTTAACTAATAGAGCTAAACCAACAACATACTTATATACCCAATAAATGAAGACGTATTGAACAATTTCTGATCCTTTTAAGGATTAAAAATGTCAGCATCTAGTTTTGCATGAATGTGCAGATACCTCATGGATGGATTTGAAGAGCGTCCAGTCCAGATGTGTGAGAGCCGTTGCCACATCCCAGGTGTTGATGCCCAAGAGTCCAACCGGCCTCTTGCTTAACTCAACACTGTCAGCTAAAGGAGGCTGTACACACACAGAGAAATAAGTTATATCCACAAAATGATTGTTATGCCTTTAGGACACTCCTTTAACGTGATGGTATGGCTGTTCCCTCGTTTGAGATTCCAGCTCATTTCAATGAGTTGATGTTATTTGAAACAGAAACTTGGATGACACTTTCAGTTCATTCAAAGGGTGTGTAGTTATACTAAAGATGAATGATTTTTTTTTTACCATGGTGGTAGATGTTTTCTGTGGTGCATTTCTCAGAAGAATATAGACATATTTTGATAAGATTTATACAAACCAAAATCTCATTGAGATCCCTGCGACAGGCCACAAGCCTTCCATTTGGTGTCAGTGACTCTGAATACACACAGTCACTCGGTTGCAGCACTCTTCGCTCTGCAAGAAAGAAGGATGCGAGTAAAAAAAAAAATGACTTGAAAGATAGGTTTTTAGCTTTGAAGTTCCACGAGGATTTGTAGCAGCTTAAAACAATTTCACCCTTTGTTTTCTTGTTTGTGTTTACCTCCAGTTTGTGACAGAACAGCAAGCACCAACATGATGAAACTTGTCCAGTTATGCTGAAGATTGGATGAGTCTTTCTGGACTTTTCTTTCAGCTGGTTGTTTCTGGAAATCTTTCAGATGAGGATCAAATGTTTGCTTATATACAGTTCAAACGACCTCCACCCTCATATGCCCACCTATACATGTTATTAAGCAAACAACTGTACAGTATCTGAACATGAGTCAGCTTTGATTAGCAGGAATTATATCATCTTCCTGTAAATTAAGGAAAAGTGGTTGTTTTTCCAGTCACTCACGTGAACATTAATGTATTTATGACGTTAAACAGTCATGAAACTAATAATGAGTATTTTGTGAGATTGTGAAATAAGAATTAGCAGGATGTTAATCCTAGAGGACTCCTGTAAAGATAGAATGTAGTCATGTTCCAGTTAGCCGTTCTTTTCTTATGTTCGCTGTGTCATCTTTATGAAAATGTTTTGTTTGTTTCTTTAAATAAAATGCAGTTCTCACACTTGGTGCAGATCCTGCTATTTGGAACCATTAACTTTAAATGAGGGAGTGTGACGCCACACAAAGAAAATGACTTGCTTCAGTTTCCAACAAAACGAGGTCGATTCAGTCGCCATTTTCTTTCGATACACACGTCGCCGTATCGTAACCAGAAATTGCCAGTAGGCAGTGATTGGTCTGAGTCATGATTTCCATGGCAACCACAACTGCCAATCAGGAGCGAGTTTGTTGGAAGTCCACACCTCTACCACTTGAAAGCGGGCCCAGGAGAATCTGTCAATGAAATGTTTTGAACGTTTGACACAGTAAAACATACTTTTAATGAGACATCTGACTGGTCAGTTTACAACTTGAATGATTTGTCATCAAGAAAACATTTAATGCAAGAACAGTTCTGACAAACCAGCAGGTACTTCCTGTTTGAAACACTGTGGGGGAGGAGGTCATTCAGTCCAGTTCTCCTATACTATTACTACTGAATAATGTTATAACTATAGTGACCCCAAACGACAGTCTAGTTGCTGCTAATAGAATTTTCTTTTGAAAGTCTGGCAGCCAATCATAACAGCAAATGGGATCTGAGTCTGAATGAAGATTGAAACAAATACTGACTTTGTACTTTTTTCTTTACATGTTTATAGTGTTTTGTTTTTTTTTAAAGAAAATGTTGTGTAATTGCCATTATGATCCTTCTGTAAAATGTAGTGTTATTGTATAAAAAAACATGGATGTTTTTAAGACAGCAATGAGAATTTGTGTAAATGTATTTATTTGATCATTTGTTTGATGTTTCAATTTTGAATTAGGGGAAGGCACCACTCAACTTTCTAACATTTGCAAAGAAACATTGACGTTTCTTCTGCTCACAGGCTAAATGAAGGACTACAGACAAACAGATTGAAAGTGGATTGAACTGCATCCCATTGGTGTTCACGCTTTCCGAGAAGCACAAACAAAAGGGAATTTTGAGGAGCAGTCTATGTCATTCCATCTCCTGAAGAACCCCCAGTTGGTCACTGCGCAGTTTTCTGGGCCGTTGAAGTTGTTTGGCTCTCCTCTGTTCCAATTCTGGAAATTGTCTGTAGTTCCATCAGACCACAGCCAAAGTCCTTCCTGCTGAGCGTCAGTGTAACCGATCCATGTGGCTCTCTCGTTGCTGTCAAAGTTTGATATGAGAAACTTGACATATCTCTGCTCTTCTGGACTGTGGATGGACACCAGATTCAGTCCTTCTCTCTGACAGTCGCGTTCTGCTTCAGTCCAGGTCCTTTGCGTTGCAAAGTATCTGTAGCAGCGATTGTCAAAGTAGAAAGAGAACTCTGGACAGGATTCACGCTTCAGTTCCTCTCCATCTGAAGGAGACACAGCGATCAGTGCAAGACCAACCAAGATGAAGAGAAACATGTCGGAGCTTCAGACGTAGATCTACAGATGGAAGCTTTAACGTCTCTTGTTAGAGTTGCACAGATTGAGGTTCCAGAGGGTGCTGGATGTGAAGAGAACAAGCTGCTTCTTTATATTCTTCTGGGAGTGTCTCCACCCACTCATTCACAAACTCCAAAATGTTTCCAGCACACAAAAGCACATTATCTGAATATAAGTTTATCAAAGATTGTAGAAGTGGCCTAATTTTTTGATGATGCAAAGTCTGTTATCTATATCTTCAAAACAACCAGGACATGAGATTTTGATATTTGGAACAAAATAAACCAGAACATGTGGTTCATCCTGTGCTGCACTTGGAGTCCATGTTGAATATTTCAGTTGCACTCCAATGGTTTCACTAAGTTTGTAAGATTTCTGTTCAGTAACAGATGAGGGTCACATGCTCCAACTAAGGCCTGGGTTTCAGAATCCCTATTGCCATCTCTTTGGTCTTCATCAATTAAGGAAGGCGTGTCCAAAGTCCGGCAACTACACCTAATGCAGCCCCCATTCAAATTCCCACCAGCCTGCAGGCCCTTTTCATAAAATCAATAATATGCGGCTCCCAGAATTTTATAAAAAAACTGTGTGTACCATTTTTGGATTGTGTCTGGCTAAATGATGTTTCAAGTCGGGGCAACACTGTGACACTTTTTAGCTTATTTCTAAAATACAAAAAGTTTGGACGCTCCTTAAAGGGCCTTTATCATGCTAAAATCGACTTCTATCAGCTTTTAAGTGTATTGAATGTTAATTCCTCATGAAAAACAAACCCAAAGCAGTATTTCGATCCATTCATGCATTTCTGAACATTTCTGTAAAACCATGCTCTATGAGCACCAGCCCCTCCCAAACCACGACAACATGCGGAACCTCACAAAGTGACGTAGACAAGTGGAGAACAGCCCCTTCTAGGAAGAGTCTGTGCTGCCAGCACCACCCCCAGACTAACACACACACTTTCACTGTGGAGGTAGCGGTGATCCTCCATCTTTGCTAAAGTTCGGTTGTTGTTTTTTCTGGGGGGTGGGGTTGTGGGGGTGGTGTCAGACACGCTAATGAGGCGGCTCTAGACTGACGTCGCGAAATGGAGGGAACCCACGAGGAGTGAAAGGAGGAGCCTCACATTTTGAGGCGTCTCTCTAGGAAAAGGAGTTTGCAAAAAAAATTCACATTTTGTTAAAAAAAATGTGTTCTTCATTTTGCCAACAGTAATGTATTATCATATATATATGGATTTAGTTTACTCTGAAACGCTGAAGAATAACATGATATAATTTTGATTATTACGGGGCAGGTGGTCTTTTTGGTCAAACCCTGAATCAGTCAGCTGAGTTCTTTCTCCGCCCCGCTAATTCATCCCATGATGCAACATTCATCTGGACATTTTGATACATGGCAGGACTCTGACTGATGTGTACAGAATGAACATGATGACAGACAACACTGTCCTTTGGCTTACAGCGAATCTTTCTTGGTTACTTTACTTCTGGCTGGTTGCTATTGAAAGGGTTGAAAAACATGATCCGAAATGAATTATTTTCCTTTATTTCAAAAAATATATAACTGCTTTTATGGTTGGCATCTTCTGAGTTGCACAGTGGTGTAGTGGTTAGTGCTCTTACTTCTCAGTGAGAAGGCCCTGGTTCAGATCCTAGTTGGGTCTATTCTGTGTGGAGTATATATGTGTCTACCACTATTTTGTCAGAGTTGGTCCAGTCGTTTTCTGTTCATGTGGGTAAGAGTGGATCAGAAAATGTCTGCATTTATTTGAATTCTTTCACTACACCTACAGTATTTTCTAAAGTTAAAACTTCTGATGTGACGTAAGGTTCTTCAAGTAATCAAATCATTTTCAAAACATTTTTTGGGAGACATTCTTGTTTTCATTGAGTGGTTGTGAGGGCGTTTGAATAAAATACAGTGACACAAAATTCATTCATCGTCAAAGACTATCACAGTTTTACAATGAATCACCAACAAAGATCAGTCTGTCCTTTAAAACTGACATCCTGACCTAATTTACACACATCCAGTACAGCCTAAAGGTGTGAATGACGGGAAAGAGATTAGAGTTATCAGCTCCACGCTGAAACAATCACTAGTTAAGCACACAGTGTGATGTAAACAGTGGAACACCAGTTAACACTCTAAAATTGTTTTACGCAGGAAATGAATAAAACAGGACCAAACTAACAACAATATTAAATAATTGGAGTGAAACTGGTATATAAACAAGGAACTGTCTCATAATGGGGGCCAAATTGTAATATTATTAAACCAACTCTTGTTCTACCACAACAATTAAAATTAAAATCACTGGTAAAGAGGACAACTTTCCATGAAAGTTATTTATTAGTTAAAAACTATGCAGAAAACCCAAATATCAAGATTTATCTCAAAAGTAGATTCTAATTTTTAAGAGGTTTAAACTTTCAATACGTCTTACAGACTTCAAATAAGGGTATATTTTAGTTGGAAGACTGCTCTACTTTGTTTTGTTTTTTTATTGTTTTTACCTTAATTTTTAGTGCCTTGTACTTTATAGTTGATAATTTCACAGTTGTGGCATCAATACAGTTTTATTCTATTCTAGTTAATTGGAATTTGCAGCATTTTTTTCATTCCCTTTGGAGTTAAAATGAAAAGCTAAAAATTAAATGGAATTAATTGGAATGAATTATTATTCCAATTGAAGTGAATTTGCACACAAAACTTTCCCAGCTTAACAATTTTTTACATAACTTCAGAAACTTTAAACAAACCTAGTGTCCACTTTCAGAGCTTAAACATCTTGATGCAATTAAGAATCAAACCACTTCAGATCCAAACTTATCTTAATTTAGCGTGTGCTTAAAGCAAAAATTGTTTTTTTCTTAGCTGGAAATAAATTCAGGCATCAACGGTTTAACATGTTCACAAATATAAAAAAAAACAATGAAAAAGTACAGGCCGCTCAATTATAAGTGTCACATAAAACCTATAATTTATTCAATTTCAGTAAAATTTGAACATAGTAAACCACTGCTTTAGAAAAGACGAGGGGCTTCAGCTGACTGAAGGTTGGGTGAGGGGAGACATATTGCTTCGTGGTTGATGCATTGTCATTAACAGATGAATTACAACATACTAAACATGAGCATATATTTACACAACAATATTACAAAGCTTTCAACGTGTGTCCTTTTCCTATTGTGACCTTTTTGTTTCTTCATGCAAACAAATTTTACGCAAAATGTTTAGAAAAATAAAAAGAAACAAAGTGCAGTTCTCCTCGGACTTCCTGGTCATTCAGAGTTAAAGACAAAACTCTCGAGTGTGGTCACACTCAGTCGCTCTTCTGCTGCCCTCAAGTGGCCATGAAACACAAAAAAAAAACCCCACACCTCCACATCTGCTGAATCTTCAAACATGGCACTAAACAAGACATTTGTCACCAAAAAAAAAAAAACTAATTTCTATATTTAACTAATATAACACCTATTTAAAAATGATGTCATTTGTGTTTGCACATCATGTACAGTCATATGATTGCTCTAAATATCACTGATGTGGTTTTACAACAACGTATGAGGAGAAAAAAACATGATTTCCCATAAAACAGAAAAATAACTTTACATTTATTTTCAACACAATCAGCTTCAATGCTTAAGTAGAAAAAGATCACACAGAATACTTGAGCATTATCCCACAAAAACCTCATCATTTTGACTATTATTAAATAGACATTATAAAGGTCAAATAATGCCTTGGAGTGTGACTGAAAATTTAACTTAGGTGTTTCATTTTTGTTACTGAAAAACAGTGACACCTCCTTGAAGCAGCTTTTTTGTTTAAAACATTGCACTTTATCCCCAAATCTGCCCTATATAAGCATCTAAATAACAAAAAGTAGCGAGCAATATTTAGGAGAAGCACATTGGTGGTGAGACTAGTGAGCCACAAACACAACATATTAACCAAAATGATAAAAACTTCACCAAATTTACCTGAAAATGTTTGTAACAGCGTTCTCTGACTTCCGGAATGATCCCCACCTTTGCCAAAATGCTTACATGAAGATTTCAGATAGAAATTGAACTTGACCTTTTAGTTAGACGTTTATGGTAGAAGGTTTTAGAAGGAATGTGGCAACTAATATTTTTTAAAAACATTTGATTTTGACATACAGATGAAGAGTGGTTAATAAATAATGGCTCATACAAAAAGCAGGTTATGTGTCTTCCTTTTTCCAGTCCCATTCTAAATGGGGTCTCACAGTTTCTAAAAATCTATTTCTGAAATGATTTTTTTCTTTTTTTATGTGAACATTTATATCTACTCACAAACTTAGTGGAACAAATGTTGCTCTTGAAGTGCAACATGTCAAATGTTACACCAACAAAACATTTCAAGGATGTACAGACAAAAACAAACAAACTGCTTTTTACAGAGGTTGTGTTTCCATAGCAACCTGACATGGCATACAGTCGAGCGAAGAATCGGATGGAGGAGCAGACGTCATCGCAGGGCTTATTCCAGGAAGTTGAACACGGCGATTCCAAGAAAAAAACAACAAAAAAAGGAGCTGTAGAAAACAGCTGTGCTGCAGAACTCAACGTGACACTTGGCACTGAAAACCGTTAGGTCCACATTATGTACAATCCACGTCTCTCAGCATCTATTCACATTAAGACTTTGTAGAGAATGGTGGATGGAGAGCATTTGGCCAAAAGTCAAGCTGGACAGGAGAGATTTAAAGTGGTTCACTCTGCAAACGTGTGTTCGCTAAACAAATGTTGATCGTGGGGCTGCAGAGTTTTTTTCTGCAAAGCTCTAAAACAAAAAGAAACGTTTTCACTGAAATGATGTAGAAAGGATCAAGTTTTCATTGGCAAAAAAACATACTGATCAACAAGTCAATAAATAACAAATCAATGATTACAATAATAACAACAACAACAAAAGTCTCCACTGGGTTTGACAGGTACTGGACCAAAAAAAAAACCTCCTCTGGCGTCCGTCTCGGTTTGGTAAATCTTCATCTTCCTCCACAGATGTGTAGAAAGCTCACCGGCTTCATACTAACAATCCTTTAAGCACATTTTCATTGTGAGAGTCCTCATGGGTTTGGTCAGAGCGCCCTCTACTGTCACTGCAGATCTTGCCAGTGTTTGATTGTGTGGTAATTTTGCTGCCACGAATGCCGGTGCATCCAATGCACCTGTGCATGAGCGCGGTTAGGCGCGCGGCTCCAGCTTGTGCGACAGTTTGAAGAGCGTCTGCTGATTGTCGATGATGTGCAGACAGTGCACGCTCGCTCTCACTTCTGCACTGTCGACTCCAATCACCTCGTTACCTAGGAGACGGAAAAGAACATAAAAAAAGTTAAAGCGAACTTTCTTTCTGGAAGATTCAAGAACGCATACATGCAATGCAAAGTGCAGGAAACTGCAATGCAATTCAGAGGAAAGACTTTCTAACATGGTTAAAATAAACTGGTATGAATGCAGACCACCCATTTAACTGCAGATTAGAGTCGTACAAACATTTAAATCCAATATTTTTCCTCTTTTTCGAGGCCCTTGAGGCTCAGAGAGGTAAAAAATCTATAAACTATAGTTTGAGTTAACATTTCAAATCCCATTTAAACAACTCTAAAAATAAAGAATTTCTTCCCTATCACTTACTTACCCAAACGTTTTGTTCTACAGGCTCACCGAATGGTCTACAATCTTAAAATTTTGTGCCTGTGTGCCCCCCGTACAGATTTACCCATTTTTGCCCCCATCCCCTCGTAAGGGCAGTTGTGACTAAGGCTTAAAATAAATCCGATTTGCTGGGGTAAAACAGCACTCACCTGGTTGATCACTTTGGCAGTGGCGAATCATTCTCACTGTGTCTGCAATCATGTGCTGTCAGTTTGAAAAAGAAAAAGAAAAAAACCCAAAACATCAGTAAAACGCTGCATGTAAAAAGAATATATAACAATTTCTAAACCCGTTAACAGCCTTTGGGGCTTTAGCTCCAGTGGTGGCGCTCTTTTGCCCACCGAAACTCATCGTTGACACAGTTAACATTGGAGCAGTGGACTTTGAAGTGGAGAGAAGCAGCTTTGCACTGAAATGCAACACTTTACGTTAGTGATGTGTTGCACGCTGGTGCGAAGTCGACTCAAAAAGAATCAGCTGATTCATGTTCATCGCATCAACGGTTGAAGATTTTTGGTACGTGTTCTTTATTTGTTGCTGGTGACATAATTTTAAAAAGAGAAGAGACTTTTCTTACCAGTTTTTCAAAGTTGACCAGGTTGTCGTGGAAGGTCTTGTTTCCCTCATGGATAAAAGTGATGTCTAAAGACATAAAAGATGCTCAAAGTGAACAACTTCCACACCGACATGTTTAACAGACATGTGTAAGTTATGGGTTTTAGGAAACCTTTCAGAAGAAGAGGCATAAAGGGGATCTTCGGAGGTTTCATCCTTTTGAAGGCCTCTCTGTAAGCTTTGTGGTTAAGAGATGGATCCTAAAGGAGATTAGAAATCAGCTTCAAAACACTGTGGTGCTGAAACAATAGGGTTTAGTTTAACAAGCATCGCCCTGTTCTTACCGTGATGAGCTCCAACTCAGAAAAAAGCTTCTTGAACTTGCCGGGACATTTCTAAAAGAGCAGGTTTCACACCGTTGGAGTAAAATGCAAACTTTGATTCCAAAGAAACGAGTAAAATGACGTCCTCACCTCCCATGTTTGGTTAAGTCGACTGACGGCAGCTGTGTTAAGACCCATGATGATGGCAAATGCAGAATTCAGATTTCTTTGGGCTTTACAGCTACATAAAAACGCACTCATGAACATATTGGATGAAACCAAAACTCCATTAAATTCACGTGTGAGTTTTTCTTACTGAGCAGCGATTTTGATGAACTTCTTGAGAAGCTGCACTCTCTTGGTGAGGGACACGCACATGAGTACTTCAGACATGACCCACTGCTGGACCTCGTTGCAGCGCTGCAGCAGGAAAGAGAGCGCCGCCGTGTGGCCGCTGCCAGGAGGGCGGCTGAGAGTGTAGTAAACCACCTCCTGCTGCAAGTCCACAGAAGAAGAAACAAGACACTGTGGTCATAAATCAACAACATTTCTTAACTAATAGAGCTAAACCAACAACATACTTATATACCCAATAAATGAAGACGTATTGAACAATTTCTGATCCTTTTAAGGATTAAAAATGTCAGCATCTAGTTTTGCATGAATGTGCAGATACCTCATGGATGGATTTGAAGAGCGTCCAGTCCAGATGTGTGAGAGCCGTTGCCACATCCCAGGTGTTGATGCCCAAGAGTCCAACCGGCCTCTTGCTTAACTCAACACTGTCAGCTAAAGGAGGCTGTACACACACAGAGAAATAAGTTATATCCACAAAATGATTGTTATGCCTTTAGGACACTCCTTTAACGTGATGGTATGGCTGTTCCCTCGTTTGAGATTCCAGCTCATTTCAATGAGTTGATGTTATTTGAAACAGAAACTTGGATGACACTTTCAGTTCATTCAAAGGGTGTGTAGTTATACTAAAGATGAAACTATGACATTAAGAAAAAGCTTTTTCAAGATCTGGAGGAAATTTCTATTACTAAACTGTGATGATGGTAGATGCTTTCTGTGGTGCATTTCTCAGAAGAATATAGACATATTTTGATAAGATTTATACAAACCAAAATCTCATTGAGATCTCTGCGACAGGCCACAAGCCTTCCATTTGGTGTCAGTGACTCTGAATACACACAGTCACTCGGTTGCAGCACTCTTCGCTCTGCAAGAAAGAAGGATGCGAGTAAAAAAAAATGACTTGAAAGATAGGTTTTTAGCTTTGAAGTTCCACGAGGATTTGTAGCAGCTTAAAACAATTTCACCCTTTGTTTTCTTGTTTGTGTTTACCTCCAGTTTGTGACACAACAGCAAGCACCAACATGGTGAAGCTTGTCCAGTTATGTTGAAGATTGGATGAGTCTTTCTGGACTTTTCTTTCAGCTGGTTGTTTCTGGAAATCTTTCAGATGAGGATCAAATGTTTGCTTATATACAGTTCAAACGACCTCCACCCTCGTATGCCCACCTATACATGTTATTAAGCAAACAACTGTACAGTATCTGAACATGAGTCAGCTTTGATTAGCAGGAATTATATCATCTTCCTGTAAATTAAGGAAAAGTGGTTGTTTTTCCAGTCACTCACGTGAACATTAATGTATTTCTGTTGTTAAACAGTCATGAAACTGATAATGAGTATTTTGTGAGATTGTGAAATGAGAATTAGCAGGATGTTAATCCTAGAGGACTCCTGTAAAGATAGAACGTAGTCATGTTCCAGTTAGCAGTTCTTTTCTTATGTTTGCTGTGTCATCTTTATGAAAATGTTTTGTTTGTTTCTTTAAATAAAATGCAGTTCTCACACTTGGTGCAGATCCTCTTATTTGGATCCATTAACTTTAAATGAGGGAGTGTGATGCCACACAAAGAAAATGACTTGCTTCAGTATGCAAAAAAATGAATTCAATTCAGTCGCCATTTTCTTTCGATACACACGTCGCTGTATCGGAACCAGAAATTGCCAGTAGGCAGTGATTGGTCTGAGTCATGATTTCCATGGCAACCACAACTGCCAATCAGGAACGAGTTTGTTGGAAGTCCACACCTCTACCATTTGAAAGCGGGCCCAGGAGAATCTGTCAATGAAATGTTTTGAACGTTTGACACAGTAAAACATACTTTTAATGAGACATCTGACTGGTCAGTTTACAACTTGAATGATTTGTCATCAAGAAAACATTTAATGCAAGAACAGTTCTGACAAACCAGCAGGTACTTCCTGTTTGAAACACTATGGGGGAGGAGGTCATACAGTCCAGTTCTCCTATACTATTACTACTGAATAATGTTATAACTATAGTGACCCCAAACGACAGTCTAGTTGCTGCTAATAGAATTTTCTTTTGAAAGTCTGGCAGCCAATCATAACAGCAAATGGGATCTGAGTCGGAATGAAGATTGAAACAAATACTGACTTTGTACTTTGACTATGTTTAGTGTTTTGGTTTGTTTTAAAGAAAATGTTGTGTAATTGCCATGATGATCCTTCTGTAAAATGTAGTTTTATTGTATAAAAAAAAAGAAATTTCTTTAAGACAGCAATGAGAATTTGTGTAAATGTATTTATTTGATCATTTGTTTGATGTTTCAATTTTCAATTAGGGGAAGGCACCACTCAACTTTCAAACATTTGCAAAGAAACATTGACGTTTCTTCTGCTCACAGGCTAAATGAAGGACTACAGACAAACAGATTGAAAGTGGATTGAACTGCATCCCATTGGTGTTCAAGCTTTCCGAGAAGCACAAACAAAAGGGAATTTTGAGGAGCAGTCTATGTCATTCCATCTCCTGAAGAACCCCCAGTTGGTCACTGCGCAGTTTTCTGGGCCGTTGAAGTTGTTTGGCTCTCCTCTGTTCCAATTCTGGAAATTGTCTGTAGTTCCATCAGACCACAGCCAAAGTCCTTCCTGCTGAGCGTCAGTGTAACCGATCCATGTGGCTCTCTCGTTGCTGTCAAAGTTGGATATGAGAAACTTGACATATCTCTGCTCTTCTGGACTGTGGATGGACACCAGATTCAGTCCTTCTCTCTGACAGTCGCGTTCTGCTTCAGTCCAGGTCCTTTGCGTTGCAAAGTATCTGTAGCAGCGATTGTCAAAGTAGAATGAGAACTCTGGACAGGATCCACGCTTCAGTTCCTGTCCATCTGAAGGAGACACAGCGATCAGTGCAAGACCAACCAAGATGAAGAGAAACATGTCGGAGCTTCAGACGTAGATGTACAGATGGAAGCTTTAACGTCTCTTGTTGGAGTTGCACAGATTGAGGTTCCAGAGGGTGCTGGATGTGAAGAGAACAAGCTGCTTCCTTATATTCTTCTGGGAGTTTCTCCACCCACTCATTCACAAACACCAAAATGTTTCGAGCACACAAAAGCACATTATCTGAATATAAGTTTATCAAAGATTGTAGAAGTGGCCTATTTTTTGATGATGCAAAGTCTGTTATCTGTATCTTCAAAACAACCAGGACATGAGATTTTGATATATGGAACAAAATAAACCAGAACATGTGGCTCATCCTGTGCTGCACTTGGAGTCCATGTTGAATATTTCAGTTGCACTCCAATGGTTTCACCAAGTTTGTAAGATTTCTGTTCAGTAACAGATGAGGGTCACATGCTCCAACTAAGGCCTGGGTTTCAGAATCCCTATTGCCATCTCTTTGGTCTTCATCAATTAAGGACGGCATGTCCAAAGTCCAGCCACTACACCTAATGCAGCCCCCATTCAAATTTCCACCAGCCTGCAGGCCCTTTTCATAAAATCAATAATATGCGGCTCCCAGAATTTTATAAAAAAAAACTTTGTGTACCATTTTTGGATTGTGTCTGGCTAAATGATGTTTCAAGTCGGGGCAACACTGTGACACTTTTTAGCTCATTTCTAAAATACAAAAAGTTTGGACGCTCCTTAAAGGGCCTTCATCATGCTAAAATCGACTTTTATCAGCTTTTAAGTGTATTAGAATGTTAATTCCTGCTGTTAATGTTAATTGCAAAGTGTATTTTCATTTTAAAATCCTGATTTGTATATTGAATTGTCAATTGAAAACTATATTTTCAAATTGCATGATGAAATTGTGTTGTCTGGGAGAGCTTCAAACAGGTACCGTTGGAGGCTGGTAACATTGAGTCTGAATGGACCATGTTCTGCACCTCCATTGTCTCTGCTGCTGTTCGGAGCTGTGGTCGCAGGGTCTCTGGTGCCTGTCGTGGCAGCAATCTCCGAACCCTGCAAGTAAGGGATGCCGTCAAGCTGAAGGAGGAGTCCTATCGGGTCGGCTTGCTTGTGGGACTCTAGAGGCAGCTGACAGGTATCAGCAGTCTAAGCGAGCTGCAGCTCAGGCCGTAGTGGAGGCAAAAACTCGGTCCTGGGAGGAGTTTGGTGAGGCCATGGAGAAGGACTATTGGTTGGCCTCAAAGAGGTTCTGGCACACTGTCCGGCGCCTCAGGAGGGGCAAGCAATTTTCTACTAGGAACAGCAGGTGGGAAGTTGCTGACTTTGACTGGTGACATTGTCGGGTGGTGGAAGGAATACTTCAAGGATCTCCTCAATCCTGCTGACACGCCTTCTCTTGAGGAAGCAGAGGCTGAGAGCCTTGGGAGGGGGCTGTCCATTGCCCAAGCTGAAGTCCCAGAGGTAGTCAAGCTCCTCAGTGGCAAGGCACCGGGAGTGGATAAGGTCCGTCCTAAATACCTCAAGTCTCTGGATGCTGTGCGAGTGTCTTGGCTAACACATCTCTACAGCATCACGTGGCAGTCGGGATCTGTACCACTGGACTGGCAGAGAGGGGTGGTGGTTCCCCTTTCCAAGAAGGGAGACCGGAGGGTGTGTTCCAACTACCGGGGAATCAGGCTCCTCAGCCTCCCTGGCAAAGTCTATGTCTGGGTACTGGAGAGGAGATTCCGGCAGATAGTCGAACCTCAGATCCAAGAACAACAATGCGGTTTCCATCCTGGTTGTGGAACTGCTAGCATTACTAGCTGGCATTAAGTCAGATCTGTTCCCAGTGCATGTTGGACTCTGGCAGGGCTGCTCTTTGTCACCGGTTCTGTTAATAATTTTTATGGAGAGAATTTCTGGGTGCAGCCAGGAGTTGGACGGGTTCTGGTTTGGGAATCACAGGATGTCCTCTCTGCTCTTTGCAAATGATGTTGTCCTGTTGGCTTCATCGAGCCAGGACCTCCAGCATGCACTGGAAGTGTAAAGCGGCTGGGATGAGGGTCAGCACCGCTAAGTCTGAGGCCATGTTTCTCAACCGGAAAATGGGGGTTTGTCCTCTATGGGTGGGTGGAGTGCTCCTTCCCCAAGTTGAGGAGTTCAAGTAACTTGGGGTTTTGTTCATAAGTGAGGGAAGTTCAGAGCGTGAGATCAACAGACGGATTGGTGCATACTTTAAATTATGACTTCCATAGTTTTGATCCACTCATGTATTTCTCAGCATTCTTCTACAACCAAAGCAGAAGTTGAAGTATGACTCCTCTTTCATCTGCATCAACCAACTCAGTTGGAACATTCTCAAAACAACATAAAAAAAAGATAATAATATACAAGCTTTAGCAAATACTATCCTATAAAGAACTTAAAGCACACAAATAATTGACAACAAATTGACAGATGCTTTTGCAGTTCATCACCGATGAGAAAATGTTTGCAATTTCTATACTGTGTATTGCAGTCATGGATGATGACCAGGCCAACATTAATCAACAAATTGTAACCAGAAAGTGTTTCAGATTTCAATGAAGTGGATAAGAAAAATTGTTATTTATAAAGAATAACATTGTTAAAGTTTTTCCAGGTGACAGCAGTTTAAATGGAAGTTGTTTTCTTAGAGTTAGAAAGGTGGACAACTGAACCCAGAATGGTCTGATCACAGGCTGAACGTCCTACCTCTGCACCACATAGTGGGGCAAAACAAGACCAAAAAGAAAAACTGTCTTTCATCTCAATACATCCTGCTACTGAAAATCCAGCCAGGTAACATGAACTGTGTCTGCATCTGGTTTTAGTTTAAAACAGTACATAAAGGTTCAATATTTTCATTTACCTTTGCAGTTGTGTTGCTGGTGGTATTATCCCTCACTTTCTGATATATTTGATCCTGAAGACATCAAGTGAAAAACAAGAAGTAGGAAAACACAATAATTTATGTCTTTTAATGTCTTAAACTCTATTTTAAGTAACATACGATGACCAAAAAAGTTTTGATCATAAATGCATTCATTTTTCAATAAACATTTCAAAAACATTTTAAAATCTTCAATGGATGTATATTTCTTTCATTACAAGAAAAGAAAAGCTGTAGAAAAAAACAGATTACACTATTGTATGTTTTTCATTTTAATTTAGATAAGCAGCTTTTTACTGAAGAAATTGAGTCTAAATAAACAAAGACTTTTGTGTGTGTCCTAAAATTCAGTATTAACCAGTACGAAAATTTAGAGTTAAAAGTGATAAACTTGGCAGACATTGAACTTACTTTAACAAAAGGGTTTTTCATGGTTTAAACTTTGCAGACATTTTTATGATTGTGTGAATGAATGATAGGATAGTTTCTCACAGCATACAAGGTTAGTTCACATATGGAGTGTGCTGCTTTGAAACAAATGTGTGCAGGCGGGAGTGAATGGAAAGCGGATAAGGAGTCAACGAGAAGCTGAGGAACCTGCGAAAGAGTGGGAAAAGGCAGACAGTGGGAAAATACATCTCCAGGGAGAAGATCCAACCTCTTATTTTGATCCAACCTTCTTTTTGCATATTGTGTATAAAACTCTGGGTCAAAGGGCAAAAGGGTGTCTTCATTCTTTGTGCACGGAGAAGAGCATCCGCTAGATGCTTTCCTAGGGACAGCTGAGGACCCTAAACTCATTATATTAGATATTTTGGTGTCAGGAATAAATCTTTTGGTGGAAAACCTCAAAATCGTTCCAGACCTCGATTTCTGAACACGCACTTAAGTATAATTGGTGAATTATAGCCTACATTACCCAGCTTTAATTGTTTTATAGACAAAGCAAACATTTCTTGTAAAAACAAATAGAGCATTCACAGACAAATATTTTTTGCTACATGTATAACATACATTTCCAGCAACACGTGATGTAAAAATACACAAACACTGACATGTAAAATACATTCAGAAAAATGTAAACTGATTTATTTTCAGATTATTTTGCTTTAGATTTTATACAAGCTATTTATTCTATTCTTGCTGCCAGATTGTAAAGTATTTAAAGATTACAGTTTACAGTAAGAACCAAAGAAATTTTTGTTTCCTCATTGAATTCCTGTGATTTTATCCTTAGCTTCTGGAAGCTGAAGGACAATAGTTCTTGTCTTATCAATTCTTACAACTTAAGCTAAAAACAGAAAATGACCCAATGACCCACTTTACCCCGCTTTGGTGTTGGGCCGTTTATCTGTTTTAAGGAGGACAATAACCTTTTATTTTTTTACTTCACATTTTAATCTCAAAGAGATTAATGTGATGTGTTCTTTCAATTCCGGTCAACATTATCATTTGTTTATTGATCCACTTTGATAGCATGGAAGATGGATATGTGTCAGGTGCACATACTGTAAGTAATTGAGCTCTTTTCAAAATGATTTTGATTGTTTTCATTGTCTTTCCAAAGAAAGAACTTGTTCAGTTATTTCAAAATGCAGCAGCACTATGTGGACTTACACCACACCAGTCTTGAAATTCTTGCATTGTTTTATGCTTTAGTTACGACTGTCCTTATGAGCAAAAATTGGGCAGAGACTGGCCGTCTTTGGGCATAAAAATGGTTATGTCTGAGGCATTCTGGCAACAGCCTTTCTGCTGTTAAAAAGTGATGGTGTGTCGATTTTCTGGTTTTGTGTCTCTGAATCTGCCAGCCAGAGTCTGAGGGGCGCAGTGTTCGGTAACTTAAAAACAGGCGGAAGACCCACGCCTTCAGCTTGGCTTTTACCTCATTTTATCTCGACAGTATGTACGCCATCATAACACTCATTTAACTTTTTTGTACTTTAACTTTATTTTTTGATATATTTGTCTTTTTTTCATTTAACAAAATCTGACCTCTTAACATTATCTTAGTATTTTATGTAAATATCAAACTTTTAGATCACAGTTTAGCTCTCTAGCAGGCATTGTACACAAGCTGCCATTTTTCTAGAGGAGGGTTCAAGTGAATTAAATTGAGTAACTAAATAACATAATTTAGAAGGTGCATTATTGGTGATTTTGTGTGCTTTAGAGTTCATCTTTGAAACTTTTGATAATGCAACAAAAGACAAAAGTCTCAAAGAAGCAAACAACAAGATCTGCAATGCTAAACGGCAATTTAATGGTAACTGGATCACTGGAAAAAATATTGTTGTGATATTTTTCCTTAAAAACAAGTTCATTTTGTAAACATCATAAACAAAAACTTGGATATTATTCTACACTGTTGGTTTTTTTCTCACACAGACTGAAGACAGAACAAATGATCGGTTTAGTTACGAACACGAACCAAAAGAGACTTTCTTTGTACTAGAGGCCCTTTTCACGAGCCTTACAAGCAAAAAGAAAATTTAGAGGAACAGGGATAGTCATTCCATTTCTTTGATGTGGGCCCGTTGGTAACTACACAGTGTTCGACGCCTCTTGCGTTGTCTGGCTGTCTGATGTTCCAAGCCTGATAGGTAATTTTGGACCCATCAGACCATAGCCACCATCCTTCCTTCTGTGTATCACTGAGTCCAATCCAGGTTGGTGCCTCAGCAGGGTCGAAGTTTCTGATCAGTATCTTGACAAATGTCTCCTCTACAGAACCGCGGACAGACACCAGGTTGGCGTTTTGTGACACGCAGTGGAGTTCTGCATCTGCCCAGATCAATGGTGTAGCAACATATTTGTAGCAGCGGTTTGAAAAGCTGAACCAGAACATGGGACAATTGCCACGCAGCAGCTTCAACTCCTGTTCATCTGAAAGATCCACATCCATCAGAGCAAGACCAACCAAGATGAGGACCAACATGGTGAAGCTTGTCCAGTTATGTTGAAGATTGGATGAGTCTTTCTGGACTTTTCTTTCAGCTGGTTGTTTCTGCAAATCTTTCAGATGAGGATCAAATGTTTGCTTATATACAGTTCAAACGACCTCCACCCTCATATGCCCACCTATACATTTTATTAAGCAAACAACCGTACAGTATCTGATAATGAGTCAGCTTTGATTAGAAGGAATTATATCATCTTCCTGTAAATTAAGGAAAAGTGGTTGTTTTTCCAGTCACTCATGTGAACATTAATGTATTTATGACGTTAAACAGTATCGGAACCAGAAATTGCCAGTAGGCAGTGATTGGTCTGAGTCATGATTTCCATGGCAACCACTATTGCCAATCAGGAACGAGTTTGTTGGAAGTCCACACCTCTACCACTTGAAAGCGGGCCCAGGAGAATCTGTCAATGAAATGTTTTGAACGTTTGACACAGTAAAACATACTTTTAGTGAGACATCTGACTGGTCAGTTTACTAATTGAATGATTTGTCATCAAGAAAACATTTAATGCAAGAACAGTTCTGACAAACCAGCAGGTACTTCCTGTTTGAAACACTATGGGGGAGGAGGTCATTCAGTCCAGTTCTCCTATACTATTACTACTGAATAATGTTATAACTATAGTGACCCCAAACGACAGTCTAGTTGCTGCTAATAGAATTTCTTTTGAAAGTCTGGCAGCCATCATAACAGCAATGGGATCTGAGTCGGAATGAAGATTGAAACAAATACTGACTTTGTACTTTTTTTTTTTACATGTTTAGTGTTTTTTTTTTGTAAGAAAATGTTGTATAATTGCCATGATGATCCTTCTGTAAAATGTAGTGTTATTGTATATAAAAAAAAGAAATTTCTTTAAGACAGCAATGAGAGTTTGTGTAAATGTATTTATTTGATCATTTGTTTGATGTTTCAATTTTCAATTAGGGGAAGGCACCACTCAACTTTCAAACATTTGCAAAGAAACATTGACGTTTCTTCTGCTCACAGGCTAAATGAAGGACTACAGACAAACAGATTGAAAGTGGATTGAACTGCATCCCATTGGTGTTCACGCTTTCCGAGAAGCACAAACAAAAGGGAATTTTGAGGAGCAGTCTATGTCATTCCATCCCCTGAAGAACCCCCAGTTGGTCACTGCGCAGTTTTCTGGGCCGTTGAAGTTGTTTGGCTCTCCTCTGTTCCAATTCTGGAAATTGTCTGTAGTTCCATCAGACCACAGCCAAAGTCCTTCCTGCTGAGCGTCAGTGTAACCGATCCATGTGGCTCTCTCGTTGCTGTCAAAGTTTGATATGAGAAACTTGACATATCTCTGCTCTTCTGAACTGTGGATGGACACCAGATTCAGTCCTTCTCTCTGACAGTCGCGTTCTGCTTCAGTCCAGGTCCTTTGCGTTGCAAAGTATCTGTAGCAGCGATTGTCAAAGTAGAATGAGAACTCTGGACAGGATCCACGCTTCAGTTCCTGTCCATCTGAAGGAGACACAGCGATCAGTGCAAGACCAACCAAGATGAAGAGAAACATGTTGGAGCTTCAGACGTAGATGTACAGATGGAAGCTTTAACGTCTCTTGTTGGAGTTGCACAGATTGAGGTTCCAGAGGGTGCTGGATGTGAAGAGAACAAGCTGCTTCCTTATATTCTTCTGGGAGTGTCTCCACCCACTCATTCACAAACTCCAAAATGTTTCGAGCACACAAAAGCACATTATCTGAATATAAGTTTATCAAAGATTGTAGAAGTGGCCTAATTTTTTGATGATGCAAAGTCTGTTATCTATATCTTCAAAACAACCAGGACATGAGATTTTGATATTTGGAACAAAATAAACCAGAACATGTGGTCATCCTGTGCTGCACTTGGAGTCCATGTTGAATATTTCAGTTGCACTCCAATGGTTTCACTAAGTTTCTATGATTTCTGTTCAGTAACAGATGAGGGTCACATGCTCCAACTAAGGCCTGGGTTTCAGAATCCCTATTGCCATCTCTTTGGTCTTCATCAATTAAGGAAGGCGTGTCCAAAGTCCGCCACTACACCTAATGCAGCCCCCATTCAAATTCCCACCAGCCTGCAGGCCCTTTTCATAAAATCAATAATATGCGGCTCCCAGAATTTTATAAAAAAAACTGTGTGTACCATTTTTGTATTGTGTTGGCTAAATGATGTTTCAAGTCGGGGCAACACTGTGACACTTTTTAGCTTATTTCTAAAATGCAAAAATTTGGCTCCTTAAAGGGCCTTTATCATGCTAAAATCGACTTATCAGCTTTTAAGTGTATTAGAATGATAATTCCTCATAAAAAACAAACCCAAAGCAGTATTTCGATCCATTCATGCATTTCTGAACATTTCTGTAAAACCATGCTCTATGAGCACCAGCCCCTCCCAAACCACGACAACATGCGGAACCTCACAAAGTGACGTAGACAAGTGGAGAACAGCCTTCTAGGAAGAGTCTGTGCTGCCAGCACCACCCCAGACTAACACACACACTTTCACTGTGGAGGTAGCGGTGTTCAGCCATCTTTGCTAAAGTTCGGTTGTTGTTTTTTCTGGGGGTGGGGGTGGGGGTGTCAGACACGCTAATGAGGCGGCTCTAGACCTACGTCGCGAAATGGAGGGAACCCACGAGGAGCGAAAGGAGGAGCCTCACATTTTGAGGCGTCTCTCTTCCACGTGGAAAAGGAGTTTGCAAAAAAAATTCACATTTTGTTAAAAAAATGTGTTCTTCATTTGCCAACAGTAATGTATTATCATATATATATGGATTTAGTTTACTCTGAAACGCTGAAGAATAACATGATATAATTTTGATTATTACGGGGCAGGTGGTCTTTTTGGTCAAACCCCGAATCAGTCAGCTGAGTTCTTTCTAATTCATCCCATGATGCAACATTCATCTGGACATTTTGATACATGGCAGGACTCTGACTGATGTGTACAGAATGAACATGATGACAAACAACACTGTCCTTCGGCTTATAGCGAATCTTTATTGGTTACTTTACTTCTGGCTGGTTGGTATTGAAAGGGTTGAAAAACATGATCCGAAATGAATTATTTTCCTTTATTTCAAAAAAATATAACTGCTTTTATGGTTTGCATCTTCTGAGTTGCACAGTGGTGTAGTGGTTAGTGCTCTTACTTCTCAGTGAGAAGGCCCTGGTTCAGATCCTAGTTGGGTCTATTCTGTGTGGAGTATATATGTGTCTACCACTATT